>SNVD02002103.1:0-32214 GCA_013180625.2 Boswellia sacra | reverse complement strand
AAGTGTTTCTCCAGATCTCAATGAATTCTAGAACTTGTTTGATGGTCACTCGAGGCGAAATCCTAGACTGTGCAACATTAGGGAAATGATTTAGGTCATCTTTGGACCGTTTGAGCCTTAAGAGCCAACCTTGACTAAAATGGATCCCTAGTTACCCCTTTGAGCCTCTGTAAACCTTTTTCTTTGTTAACTCACTAAAAGATTTCTTAACCTTAATGGAATTTGTTCCAAACAGTTTATCCCTTACCTATGAGCATGTAAATCATTCGCAATTACATTGTGAGCTATGTTCTGGTTTTGGGAAGTTAGAGGAGGTTGGATTATGCCATGAGCAATGGAAGTGAGTTTTATTATGTTTGTAAAAAAAAAAAGAGAAAAAAAATCTGTCCTTATCTTTCACGTACTTAAACATTGAGGACAATGTATTGTTTAAGTGTGGGGGAGTGGAATTGCAGTTAAAAAAAAGAAAAAAAAAGAAAAAAAAGAGTTCTATACCCTTGGGCGTTCTAAAAAAGAATGAAACAACAAAGTGTGGGGGTGTAGTTTCTTTTGCTTTCTACAAAAAAAAAAAGAAAAAAGAAAAAAAAGAAAAAAAAGAAAAAAAAGAGAGTTCGAGTGTTCTGAATAAGTTTGGGAGAGTCATTTGATGACTAAGAATGAATTTTTTTATGTCATGGGCTTGAGCTCCACATAATATTGAATGATTTTATGTGTTTGTGGGTGATTTGAGCCTAATTATTATCCTTTATCATACCTTCACCCAAGCCAAACGTTACAAGCTTAATACAGTCCTACTTGATCCTTGGTGTTGTGCATGTCTACATTAGTGGAGAGTGACTTGAAAAGCAAGCCTATGTAGTTCATTTATACACACATCTTCAATATTAAATATGATTCATTTTTATGCATAAACTCATCCGGGTTACAAGTGATTAGGTGAGATGGCTCTACACACACACACTTGAGGAATTGAAGTGAAGCGAAACTAATTTTTGAGATAAAATTCTCGATCAAGTGCATTATTTTGAAGTATTCCTTGGGTTATAATTAAGTACAATCTTTGAGGCCTATTTGCAAGTTGAAGCATTGGTGTGTTTTAATTTTTCTCTGATTCTGTTTCGGTTTAGTTTTGTTTCGTATCATTTTAGTTGCTCGAGGACTAGCAAAGTCTAAGTGTGGGGGAATTTGATAGGTGTCTATTTATGTATTACTTTTATATCAATTCGTCCATGTTTCTTTGCTATATTCCTTGGTATTTTTATGTTTTTGTGTGGTTTTGATGTTTGTAGGAGTTTTGGAGCAACTTGCACAAAAATGGAGTAAAACCCTTCATTTTCACCTCTGCTTGTCAGTGATCTTCTCGGATTTAATTGTATTGATATACAATGAACCCGACGACATATTATATACCGTTGGAAAGCTCTCGAAGTCTATTTTCTGGAGAAATTTACGGTTTATAAATCCATTCAGTGTACCAAAAGTTCTAATCAAAACAGTGTGAGATGTATAGAAATATAATTCCACAAGTCACTGTAGCATGTATAATACGGGGCACTGTAGCAATTCACTGTAGCAGAGTATTTAAACACATTTTAGGGTTTTATTTTCATAACTTGAAGAGGGGAGAACGTGGTGGAGGCTGCAGCTCTGGAATTCTTTCATCTCTTGGAGTTCTTGAAGGAGAAAGGAAGCTTGGAAAGAGGAAGAACTACAATCCAAAGAGAATTACATCAAATTTGCTAAGTTTTTCCCTTCCCTTTCATTTTCTGGAATGTCTCCATGTTGTATTGTATTTACCACGTTCTTAAACATGTGTAACTGAATCTGAATTGGTTGAGGGTGATTTCAAAGCCCCTGATATGGTTTTTGTAAGTTGATTGTGCAAGAAGTTGTTATCCAATTCTCTAATTGAAGTTGCTTGTATTTTCCCATGTTTAATGCTTATGATTGCTTGCTGGATTGTATTTGGGTGGCCAACTGAATATAATCTGGATATTGTCTATTGCTAGACTAGAAATCTTGATCCGTAATTGTCTTGAATTTCTAATCATTAGTAGCAAAATTGTGATCAGAGATTGCAATTGGAGAATATAACCTAAGTTAAATAATCCGAGCTTGTGTGTTTATTGCTTAGATCAACCTGTCTTTCTTTTCATAATGCATCCATTGAATTAAATTTAGAGAGCTTGTTCTAGGTTGTTTAATGGATAGAGATTAAATAAAGAGCCTGTTTTATTTAACAACAAAGTAAGGAAAGATTGGGATAACAGAGCTTGTTGTTATCTACGGTTGATAACTTCAATGCTGTAATTGGATGACAATTCTACGATTAATTCGCAAATCCATATCTTGTGGTAGAGAAGGATCCCTTAACCAGATTTCTCTCATTGATTTTTCATTCAAATTAACTTTCTGTTTTGTTATTCTTCGTTTGCATTATTATTTCACTTAGTTAATCAATCAACAAAACCCCCCATTTACTCTGTTTTTGCTTTCGAATAACAAATTTAATTAGAATCAATCCTCGTGGGAACGATATCTTACTCATCACTTTATTACTTGTGCGACTAGTATACTTGCTAGTTTCGAACGCATCATGTTCACAGCAACTTTTATCGACACCAGCTCTCTCAGAGCAAATGGCAAGTGAGTGATCCTGAACCTGAAGAAATAACCAACCATTCTTAGTCAGCAATTTGCTCATTCAGATTACATTAGATTAGGGAATCTAGTCAAAATAAAAAAGAAATACTTAATAACCATCTGGAAAAGCTGTGGCCCATGACTATAATTAAAAACTAAATTTTTAGGGAAGATTTGAGGAAGGCAAGAAGGGCCAATTAGTAAAGTGGAACATAATTTGAGGAACTGAAGACAGGAATTTGAATTAATTATAAAAGACCAAATTAAAATTGAATACAAATCTTAAGAAGATTGATGTAAGATAGGAATGCTATATTTATTGAGGTTATTTTGTTATTTGTTTATTTCATAGTTTAATTGAATTAAGATTTAATTAGAAATTTTGATTATTCTTAATTTGACTCAAATTTTAATATATTTGAATTTATTTACTCTACTTGTCATATAGTTAGATTACTATAATTGAGGGTATTAGTTATTTGAGTTATCAGACTTGTTGATAAATTGATTATTGAGAATGAAATGTTTCGTTTCTTGTTGAGAATGTTGGATTGAGTTTGTCGTGTCTTGCTCTTGGATTTTGTTTTCTTGTTATAGGTTTTCGTCAAAGATGTAAAACAAAGAAATTCTAAACTACCCTAAAAGTGAATGGAATGCTTATGGAAGACGTAAATTGAGTGCCCCTTATCTCATGAAGATCTATTAACTTGTGCAACTGTTGAGCTAACTTTACAATTGATTCATCAGTTCCAGGAACAACAGTTGTAATGCGTGAAAGACCCTCCTTTTCAGTAGGCCCTACTGCTAGGCTCTGAAAATAAAGTGGCAAAAGAAATTTCTGCAACAATGGGTCATGAAATTTGTGAGGTAGCAACAGAAGCAAAAAGCACTAACCCGACCTGAATGTTATAAACTCTTCGAGATATAACCGCCGTTACTCTGTTGAGAACTCCAGGAGTGTTACTCACGAGCATAGATAAAGTGTCTGACTGGAGTCCAGTTGACTGTGTGTCATGAAAATAAACACATTAAAAAACGCATTATACGCAACAAGGAAAATATGAATGTAAGTGAGAGAGAGAGAGAGAATCTAGGCTTTCACCATTGTATGCAATTTACTAATCAAAGTAAAATAAGCCACAACCAATAGGATTTTGAGAGGTAGATATCTTACATCTTCGTCATAGAGAACACCCGAATGTGCATCAAGAACTTGCACTGGGAATTCATCATAAGGCTCCACAGGATATACGTCACCCTTCATGTAATGAATGAGAACTTACACTATTAAACAATATATAACAATAATTGATGGTGAATATGTACAACATACAAATGACAAAACAACCATGATGAATATCCATGTATGTAAAAAGCGAGGATGTTGGAGTAATTAAGATTCACGTACATCATGGATTTTTACTATTTATTTATTTATTCCTTAAATAAAGGACTTGGATAAGATGTTATTTTGATTCCTAGTTTAATAAGATTCCTATTTTAGAGGATTTTGATTTGGTGTATCCTATAATTAGAGGAAATGAATTACGTTTTCTCCTCTATTTATTCCTCTTGTTTTTCATTATTCAATAGAGGTGATAATTATTATTCCTCCAATCTATTATTCTATATGGTATCAGAGCAACTTTAAAATTTTTTTTTTTGAATGACAAAATACGGGATGGCTATTGAAAGGCAGGGGTCCACATCCGAGATCATTTCTGACCTAGGGGTTGTCGTCACAAGTTCTAATGGAGGATATGAGAGCAACTTTCTTCCCATCACATGTCACAAATTGAATGGACATAACTACCTCCATTGGTCCCAATATGTTATGATGTTCATATGTGGGAAAGGTAAAGATGATTACCTCACCGGAGCAGTGACCAGCCCAAAGAAAGAAGATCCAGCATTCAAAGTTTGGAAATTAGAAAATAATATGGTCATGTCCTGGCTGATCAATTCTATGACCAACGACATAGGAGAAAATTTTCTTCTCTATGGTACAGCAAAAGAGATTTGGGATGCTGCCAAAGAAAGTTATTCCAATTTGAGAATACATCAGAACTATTTTCTGATGAAAGTGTTCTTCATGAAATTTAGCAGGGAAAATCATGTGTCACCCAGTACTTCAATTCCCTCAAGCGTCAATGGCAGCAAATTGATCTGTTTGAAGTACGTGAATGGACATGTCCCCAAGACGAAGTACTTTTCAAAAAGATTGTCGAGAAGAAACGTGTATTTAAATTCCTGATGGGTTTAAGCAAAGACGTGGATGAAGTACGGGGAAGAATTTTAGGTTCAAAGCCATTACTTAACATTCGAGAAGTCTTTTCAGAAGTTCGTTTCGAGGAAAGTTGTCAAAAGGTAATGATAGGATCATCAAGTTCCTCATTTATTGGTGAAGGATCAGCTTTAGTTGCATGTGGTTCTCAACAACCTGTAAAAAATGATAACAAATCAAGGAAGGGTCGGCCTTGGTGTGATCACTGCCACAAACCTAGTTATACCAAGGACACTTACTGGAAAATCCATGGAAAGCCAACAGATTGGAAATCTGTACGCTTTTCAAATGATAAAGAGAGTCGTGGACATCTCACATCTGCCAACAACAATTCCACATCTTCAGAGCCAAACCTGTCCAGCAAAGAACAAATAGAACTGCTCCAGAAAATGTTCGGTCAATCACAGAATAATGCCTTCAATATGATTGGTTCAACTTCTTTAGCTCAAACAGGTAATCAAATAAATGCTCTTACTGTAAAACAAGTAAAACCAGGGCTATGGATAGTGGATTCTGGTGCCTCGGATCATATGACAGGTGATGTTTCTATTTTAGAGAATTATAAGCCTTGCAATAAGGGGCTTACAGTTAGAATTGCAGATGGTTCATTATCTAAAGTTGTTGGAATTGGGTCTGTTTACATGTTAAACCAATTAACTCTCAGTTCAGTTTTATTGGTACCAAAACTCGATTGCAATCTATTGTCCGTTAATAAGCTCACCCATGATCAGAATTACAGTATTAAATTTCTTTCTAATCTTTTTGAATTTCAGGACTTGGATTCAGGGATGACAATTGGCAATGCTGAGGTGTGTTCGGGACTCTATCTGCTCAAAGTTGTTGATTCCATAGGAAGACAAGCTCTCAAGGTCAAGTCCACATGTCAGTGTCCAAATACAACTTTGTCATGTTTTACTTCCAATAAAGATAGTGACATCATGTTATATCACTATCGATTAGGTCATCCAAATTTTCTCTATCTTGAGAAACTATTTCCTTTATTATTGAAGAATAAAATTTCAAAAAAATTTTCTTGTGAAGTTTGTCAATTCTCCAAACATGTGAGAAATTCTTACCTAGCCCAATCATATAAAAAATCACATCCTTTTTCTTTGATTCACTCTAATAATTGGGGACCATCCAGAATTAAAAATTTAACTGGAACTCGATGGTTTATTTCTCTAATAAATGATCATACTAGAGTCACATGGATATTCCTTATGAAAGATAAATCTAAGGTAGGGCAAATGTTTAAAAATTTCAACGCTATGATACAAACTCAATTTCACACAAAAATACAAGTGTTGAAAAGTGACAATGCACAAGAATATTTTGCCTCAATCTTAGGCGATTATTCATGGGATATTTCATAAAAGTTCTTGTGTTAATACTCCCCAACAGAACGGAGTAGTTGAAAGGAAATATAGGCACCTTCTTGAGGTTGCCAGGTCTCTCCTGTTCACTACTCATGTTCCTCAACATTTTTGGGGAGAAGCTGTATTGATAGCAACTTATCTCATAAATAGAATGCCTTCTAGAGTTCTCAACTTTCAAACTTCAAGTCAGGTACTCCTAAAATCTTATCCAAACACTAGAATTATCTCAACCATTCCCATGAAAGTGTTCAAGTGTTCTGCATATGTCCATATTCATTCACAGAATAGGAGTAAACTTGATCCTAGGTCCATCAAATGCATCTTTGTAGGATATTCTTCCAATCAGAAAGGGTACAAGTGTCATGCTCTTATTACAAAACGATTTTACAATTCTATGGATGTTATCTTTTTTGAACAACAACCATATTTCACCAAAACTGATATTCAAGGGGAGAATTTATCTCATGAATATCATATTTGGGACATTATTCCTACTGTTACGTCTACGGCTGCCATAACACCTTATACTTCTATATTTCCTCAAACAACACTTGAATCTGATACTTCTATATTTCCTCAAACAGCACCTAAATCCTCCACATATCCTAAAACTACTCAAATTGAAACTTCTATATTTCCTCAAACAACACCTGAACCTGCCACATATCCTAAAACTACTCAAATTGAAACTTCTATATTTCCTCAAACAGCACCTGAATCCTCCACATATCCTAAAACTACTCAAATTGAAGCTCCTCAAGTTGAAAATGTCACTTCCCAAGATAGAGCCAAGCCACAAAATATCTCTCTGGTTAAAAGTCCTATCCAACATTCTTCTTCTCCTGGTCTAACCATCCCCATCCCTCCTACTAAAAACAGTGAGTTGTTTGTTTTTTCCAAAAGGAAAAGAGTACAAGAAAGCGTGGAGCACCCGACACACAATAAGCAAGGTCAAGAGTCTAGCCTGAGTTCAGACACTTCTGAAAATTCTCCAGGTAACACATCCACTGAAGCCATTAATGTTGAACTACCTAGTGAGGACCTAGATAAACCAGTTGCCTTGAGAAAGGGTGTAAGATCTTGTACTAAACATCCCATCAAAAATTTTGTATCCTATGCGGGTCTTTCTCCTAACTTTCATGCATTTGTTAGCAATCTACATCAAGTACAGGTCCCCAATTTCATACATGAGGCAATAAAAATACCTAAATGGAAAACAACCATCTTGGAGGAGATTCAAGCACTTGAAAAGAATGAGACATGGGATATTACTAAGTTGCCACCAGGAAAACAACCAATGGTTTGCAAGTGGATTTTCACTATCAAACACAAGGCTGATGGAAGCATTGACAGGTTCAAGGCACGCCTAGTGGCAAAAGGGTTCACTCAATCCTATGGCATTGACTACCAAGAGACATTTGCTCCTGTAGCAAAACTCAACACCATACGGGTTCTATTATCGCTTGCATCTAATTTGGATTGGCTACTTTACCAATTAGATGTCAATAATGCTTTCCTCAATGGGGATCTTGAAGAAGAAGTATACATGGAAATTCCTCCTGGTTTTCACACATCTGCTACTGCCAACAAAGTTTGCAAACTCAAAAAGTCACTATTTGGTTTAAAACAATCTCCACGTGCTTGGTTCGACATATATGCCAAAGTTGTTAAGCTAGATGAGTATGTACAATATCAAGCTGACCATACACTTTTTGTCAAAAGATCACCTAGAAGTAAATTATCTATTCTAATAGTATATGTAGATGACATTTTACTCACAGGGGACTTTATAGAAGAAATGAGCAAACTCAAAGGACTTCTAGCCAGAGAATTTGAGATTAAAGACTTAGAACATCTTAAATATTTTCTAGGTATGGAGGTTACACGATCACAGAAGGGTATTTCAGTCTCACAATGCAAATATGTCCTTGATCTTTTAAAAGAAACAGGAATGCTGGGATGTAAATCGACAACTACTCCTATGCATTCAGTAGTTAAACTTGGAATCAAAGATGATAGTGCCCTAGTGGATAAAGGTCAGTATCAAAGACTTGTTGGCAAACTAATCTATCTCTCTCACACTAGACCAGATATTGGTTTTTTAGTCAGTGTGGTTAGTCAGTTCATGAATAGTCCTACAGAGAAACATATAAAGGCAGTTTATCAAATTCTGAGATACCTAAAACAGACTCTAGGAAAATGACTATTTTTCCAAAAGAACTCGATAGGAAGATTGAAGTCTTCACTGACGCTGAATGGCAGGTTTAGAAACAGATCGCAAGTCTACTTCGGGGTACTGTACGTTTGTGTGGGGAAATTTGGTAACTTGGCGTAGTAAAAAGCAATCGGTAGTTGCTCGAAGTAGTGTTGAAGCTGAATTTAGAGCAATGGCTCATGGGATTTGTGAGGGAATATGGCTAAGAAAACTTCTTAGTGAATTGTTTATTTCAATAAATGTACCAATGAATTTGATTTGTGATAATCAAGCAGCAATAAGCATTGCAAAAAATCCTATGCACCATGACCAAACCAAACATGTAGAGATAGATCGCCATTTCATCAAGGAGAAGAAAGACACTGGGATCGTGAATCTTCTGCATACTCCAACTCACAACCAAATTGCAAACATTCTCACCAAGGCTTTACCTAGGACAAGTTTTGAAGACTTAAGTTCCAAGCTGGGAATGATAAACATCTACTGTTCAGCTTGAAGGGGAGTGTAGAAAGCGGAAATGTTGGAGTAATTAAGATTCATGTAAATCATGGATTTTTACTGTTTATTTATTTATTTATTTTTTCCTTAAATAAAGGATTTGGGTAAGATGTTATCTTGATTCCTAGTTTGATAAGATTCCTATTTTATAGGATTTTGATTAGGTGTATCCCATAATTAGAGGAAGGGAATTACGTTCTCTCCTCTATTTACTCCTCTTGTTTTTCATTATTCAATAGAGGTGATAATTATTACTCCTCCAATCTGTTATTCTATACACTAGGACAAGAAAGTTCAAAAATAACAAAATATAACAGATATATCCAACTCAATAATTTTTCCTTTGTAATTTTATATAAGCCTTATTCAGATGATGATTCTGACTTATAGAAAATACTATTCTATTCTCCCACTGTCTGAGTATCCAAGTTATATAAAAATATGGGAAGAATGTCAGCCTAGGATTGCAAATCAATCACGTTGTATAGAATTGCAACCAACGCAAGATAGACAACCTTGGTTACTAGCTTCCACAAGTCAGTTCTGTTAGCCCTAAGGCTACATGATAATTTTGATGATAACAATACACATTGATTCATAAGGTGTTACTAATATGTTTATTTATGTGCAAGAATAAGATTCAATGAAATATTTGTAAAATCAAGAAGAGGCTTATTAAAATGAAGTATTGAAGCTAAGGAGAAGACTACACGTTAAAGGCACCAAAGTTTAAGAACAAGGATTGACTCAATGAATAGGACAGATGAGCAATGTTCAATCAATTGGTCATATATATCTCTATAGATGTCCAAATGATGTGATTCTTAATCCTTTGGAAAGCTTGCTTAATTTATAACATTTCATATGTTTGAAAGAAATTCAAATTTCAAGTGCAAGGTTGTCCAAATCATCATGCAAGCTGAAAAGACAAATGGAAGTAGCTAACATAAGCACTGAATACTCTTGTTGACATATATTGAGCTAGAAATATCAAAATGACTTGATTCTTGCAGCATTGGAAAGAGGACTTAATGAGGCACATTTCATATGCTTTTAATAAATTTAAATTTCAAATGGAAGGCTGACATAATTGACATGTAGTTCGATGGACTGACACGGAGAAGAAAAATCAACTCATATGAGCACTGAATGATGTTTTATTCATATCTTGAGATAGAAATATCCAAATGCTTTGATTTTTAATATTTTGGAAAGCTTATTCAAATATACAGATCTTTTATGTTTTGAAGAAATTCAAATTTCAAATGGAATGCTGACAGAATTATCACTCGATTCGGTGGACTGATACAAGGAAGAAAAATCAAGTCACATGAGCACCGAATGGTTTTTTGGCCATATCTTGAACTACAGATATCCCAATGACTTGGTTCTTGATGCATTGGAAAGCTTATGCAATTTTGCAGATCTTTTATGTTTACAGATTTTCAAATTTCAAACGAAACATTGATAAAAATGGCAGACAAAATTATAGTTTTTATGGTGGGCAGAAAATTTGGAGTTGGTGTCTTCACTTGATTAAGTTCATCTCATTTGCCTATGAAAGGAGCCCTTCTCCCATGCATTCAGTAAGAAGAAGAGAAGAATCTATCAAGTATAAAACAAGAGAAATATCAAGTCCAGAGAGCTTTTATATTCTTTATCTACTCTTTCAAGAGAGTTGTACTTTTGTAGTAAAAATTTTCTTTGTTCTTGTATTGTGGTGAGAGTGAGATCTTCTTGTAAAGGATAAAAGTTATCCTTGAGTGAACTCTTGGTGTGATATTATCAAGAGTTGAAGAAAGTTGCCTTGGTGAGGTTGTTCATCAAGAAGAACTCTTGGTGTGGTGTTATCAAGGGTTGAAGGAAGTTGTCTTGGTGAGGTTGTTCATCAAGAAGAACTCTTGGTGTGGTGTTATCAAGAGTTGGAAAAAAAAGTCTTGGTGAGGTTGTTCATCAAGCAAGTTGTAAAGAATTCTACAACTTAGTGGAAAGCCTACCTTGTAGAGCTAGGAGCCCGTGAACGTAGGCAAGGTTTGCCGAATCACGTAAATTGAGTTTCACTACAAGAAAATAGGCATTTTACCGCGGGCCGAAACCGCGGTAAAAATCCTTCTATGGCGGGCATACGGCGGTTTCAGCCCGCCGTATAGAATGACGCCGTAAAAACTCACTTTTGTTTTTACCGCGGTTTTGGCCCGCAGTAAAAAAAGTTTTACAGCGGGCTATTGGCCCGCCGTAAAAATTCGTAGTCTAGTGAAAAACTATTTACCGCAGGCGTTTGGCCCGCCGTAGAAAGTCCTGGATTGGTGAAAACTTATTTACCCCAGGCTCTCGACCTGCAGTAAAAAGTCTAAACAACATTAATAGGCTAAAAAATCCACAAAAGTCAAAGTACTCAAAAGCCTAAAAGAGAAAAACAATATACATAGAAAACTACCGAATAGGAAAATCATATCCATATATATATACACACACCATTTGAGAGAGAAGTAGATGAGTGGATTAGTTAGAATACAACAAAATCTAATACTTATATTAGCTCTAGAATATTAATGGACAATAGCTGTTACAAGAGAAATTTTCTATAGTATCATCTGTTAAATAAGAAAATGAGTACAGGAGCTAATGGCCAGTTTAGCATTTGGAATTTGTAGCAGATCCAATTGTCCACTGACAACCCACCGGCAAAAGCATCAACAGTTTCCAGTTCCTCCCTGGTAGGCATAAGGCAAAATAAAAAGATGTATTTTAATGCACGTCAGGGTAATCAACTAAAGAATGGAAATAACAAGTCTTTAAACAGACTATCGGAATTGGTATTAAAGAAAACATTACTCTAGTGGCGGCCTTAGGTTTCAACTATTAAACAAAGGAAACTCCACAGCCATTCCATGAATTTATCATCTTGAAGGCTCCATACATGTAATAATAACTATTAGCTTAGTGTTGCATCAACAGTCATGTGTACTTTAGTTCATGAACTTCACATTTAATTGAATATAATTGCACCAACAAAATGCAAAATGATCACAAAGAATCCTTTACCTTCCACCAGGATGGCCCATATAGACCACAATACTAACAAGACCCCGTTGTATTGCAATTCTCTGTGCAGCCTTCAATGCCAGTAGTGTTGTTTCAGCCACAGTAATCACAGTTTTGTCACCCCCTGGAAGGTAGCCCAAGTTGAAAGCAACAAGCCTAAAACCGCTTAAGGAACTTAATGTAAAATACACATATATTGACTATCCAATAAATTTTAAAAATAATAATAATAATAACAATTTGAATGAGAGCTTTAATTAATTGCTGTACTCTTCTACTTTCATTTTTTTTAAAGGTACGATTAAAATATGAGCATGGTGCAATCCATGCCAAACTATACAGTTGACAAAAAATATTGTAATTACTGTAAAATACTGATAAAATAAATCTGTTACAAGTTGCAATCAGTCTTATAAATCACATGTTCTGTAAACTATTTTTGATTTTTAAGCATTTTATTACTTGTAACAGATTTTTTTTAGGAAGTTTTATGCGAAGTTTTTACTAAATTAAGTAGTATATGTGTTCTTTAAAGTTCATGGATTGTTCCTTCTTTGAGTTTCATTTGCATTTGTAACAGTTTAACAGATTAAATTTAATTTACTAAATTAAATTTACAGATTTGTAACAGTTTCATTTGGTATGAAGCACTCACATGCAGGGGAATGCAATGGGCTTTCATACATAATGTATTTTAGTTGCATATTTATTGTGCCTCATTCCTAACAATGCACAGCATGCGAAAAAAATTTTGAAACTAAAATACACAACTGTGGTACCCAAACCCAGTGAATTTTGAAACCAAAATATATGAAAATTCTAAAGTAGACAAGTAACTCACCTAGCACAAAACCAGCAAGAGGAATGTGAACAAGATGGGGCTTAGAGTGGGTATTCACAAAATTAGGACATGGACAGAAATTATCCAAAATTAGGACATGGACAGAAACAACTTGTCATCACAAGAATCTGCTTCATCTTCTGATTAAAAGAGCTCAGAAAGCAGGAATATGATTAAGAGGAAAATTTAGCCTGCTTTGGAGGAAAAAAAATTGTAGCTCTAAGACAATTTACCCTGCAGCAGATGCGCATCGGTCTGCAATCCAAGCACTGAATCAATTCAGAAATCAGACCAAAAGAAACAGTGTCAATAGAGTCTATGTTATATGTATCTGAATCTGACCATAAGTCAGAATACTTGTCACTAAGTGGTTCATTCACAGCCCTTACGGAGTTGATTACGACAAATGATACGGATGTCAACATCAAGCTATTTGGCTTCCTGGAAAAACCATGAAATTGCACTTACATTAGAATAAATAGTTCGGATTCAGTACATTATATGAAAGACAACTATTGGCATAGTGAGTAACGAACAATTGAAGTGTATCATCCACGATAGATTTGAGTTCAACAGCAAAGATTTGTAGTGCTAATATATTTGGAAACAACAAAAACCCATACACACAATAATAGAGAAGAAAAGAAAACCATCACCATTGCTGAGTTTTAAAAGCAAGCAAACACCACAACTTTTAATCCAATTCAAGCATTCACATGTTTTGTATAATACTCAGTTGACAAACTTATCAAAGTGGTCTCCACTGAATTTTGACAGTTACCAGATTTTCATCCTGGCTTCTGCATGCTACCTTTTTTAAGCCAATGTCCATCATATACTATTCAGTGACAAACAAGCTGCTTCATCATTCTATGACCACAAATAAAATTTGTACATCTGATGCAGTGAAACTTCCTTACCTGCTTGCTACATTAGTCTCAGTTCCTTCACTGTTATTTGTACCATATGCAGTTGTAGTTTATATCATAAATTAAACCAAAAGTAATGTCATTGGCTATCTTTTTTTCTTATTTAACAGGGTTTATATGTAAACAATGACAATTGTACATAAAGCACAAGCATTCTCCCAGTTTTATCTCCTCCAATTATGTAAACCTGAGATCCATAAATGTTAGGATTCTTGAATCAACATTAGAGTAAGTTCCTGAGGTAGTGGAAATTCTAAACATCAAACATGCCATAATACAAAATGAAGTTGCCAGAAAAGATGTACAAACGAAGCTCACTGATATTGGGAATTAGCTGTTTAAGATTCTTCTCTAAAATAACTTGTGATCCTCAATATTTGTATTACATTCCAGAAAACAAGATAAGAAAAGACATTGACTTCTCAAAAATAAAATTATAAGGCTATAAATGTAGAAACTGTTAACTATAATAATTAAATGAGAATCTTAAGCCCACTTGCTATTATGAAGCAGAAGAGATGAGTTATTTCAGGAGGCTGCTAACAAATTGATCAGTAACTCACTCACTAGCCAAGGACGATTCTGGAGAGGAACTAAAACCAGCAAATCTGTCTTCTTCACTTTCTGAACTAGAGATTCCTCTGCTTTTAACTCAGACTTCAAATCAGAGATTCCATAAGCTTAGATTGAAGAAGAAAGTAAAGAAAAAGAAGCAAAGTAACTAGAGAATCAGTTGAAGAAAAGCAACAATAGAGAAGAGATAGAAATTCTACATGGGAGTAGAAGCAGAACAGTTAAAAGATGGTGAACTCTAGGCTAAGAATGAGATAAGCTAACTGATTACTTGAAAAGTCATCCCGAGGAGAATCCGAGTGAAAGCAGCAACCAGAGTGATAGTAGCGTGTGTCAGCAAACACAGCATCGTTTTCCATTTTTGTCAATGGCTTTCCAGCCGGTTTTTTCAGGAGCTCCAGGGGCCACTTCCTCGGGGGCTGCTTTACGGGTGTCTGATCCCTAACGTTCAAGCAGTGAACGGCCACGGTAGTAACCAAAACCATCTTCCAGATTAAGGTGCTGAAACAAATACACGTTCGCACATATATGTATTTATGTATACCATAATGCAAACAAAATAGTGAACCAAGAAATAAAAGTTCAACTAATTTAAGAATATCGAGAGAAAATATAAACCACAAAACAATCTAGCATCATAATCGATCAGAATAGCAAAGATCAAATAAAGAACATGAGAGCAAGAAATGTCAAACCTCAAAAGGAAGTAGAGATAGTTAAGTTGTCACCATAGCGAAAACCATATCTTTCTAAGAAATTCTAGAAGCCATGGGTTAATCTAAACTTTGATTTTGATGGAAGTTTCAATTACAAGTAAGAAGCACAATCTGTTGTTTTAACCTCTATAATTGAAACTAGCGAAGCTTCCTACCTGCAGGGGAAAGAGGATAAATAAATAAACCATGTAATTGAAAATACAAAGGAATACTATGATACTTTCTGTCAAATTTAAATCCTATACCATTTTCAATTCAGTTTTCAGATTGAACCTGACAACTAAACAAATTCCTCAATCCAAAAACCAAACCAAACCAAACCAGACTAAATTGTTTGGTGCAGTTTGGTCTAGTTAGGTCAAATTTTCTTTTGCCCAGCCATTCCTCTACTCTCTGATTAATTGTTCAAATAGCTCATCGCAAATTTATATATTTATTTAGAAAACAATATGCAAATAGACTAACAAACAAAAAGTTGAAAACATTCATACCCCACAAAATGGAGATAACAATCTTTGGGCATTGTCCTTAATCTGAAACTGAAAGGTGTAGAAAGCATTAATGTCAGGCATATGAAACTGAAGCATCCAGTAGTATGCTAACCCAAAACTGTAGTGATTTACAAAATAAACAACAAATAGAAACTCCGAAAATCATCTTAACAGAGACAGGTATACCTTGTTGGTCTTCAATTTTAAGCATTGCAAGCACAATAAGCTCAACATTCGCTTCAATTCACTGATATGACTAGGATGATATATCGGTATTGGTAGTTCAATATATCCAAAATGACCTAAAACAAAGGAAAAAGATGTTCAAAGCTTCAAGAGGTAACTTTTAAAACTATATATAATGATGCAAATTTTTGCATCATTTTTATAGCGAAAAAGATTTCAAAGATAAGAACTTACACACCTTCATATTTACCAACTTCAGAAGTAGAAGCGTGCACCACAAGATTCACATTTACCAAATTCAAGTGGTAAGCCAAGGAAGGAATTTGCTAGCTGACTCGCATGACTGATTGGACAACCACTGAAAATGTCATAACTAGCTAGCAAATGTCTCAAGCCTCAAGCAGTTACATTACACGGTTTCTTAAATTTCAAGACATGAAAATGTCAGTGAGTCCCACCTTCACGACAGGAGAAAGGAGGTCCGACAGACTGCTACTATTGGCCTGGTACGGGTCCAAGAGGGGACTGAGTATCCATCGCAGCTTTGCCTTCAACAAAAAAGGTGAGCCGCCGTAACTCACAACTGTGATTCGACTTCGAGAGATAGAGAGGTGTGAGAGAGATGACTATTGAGAGAGAAGCTTAGATTCGGTTTCGACTAGATGCTGCCGCCGCAGAGAGAGATGACTATCGAGACAGAGGTGAAGGTGAGGACGTGAGATGAGATAGAGCTGCGCCATCACAGCTCGCAGCTCTGATTCGACTTCAAAAGACAGAGAGGAATGAGAGAGATGATTATCGACAGAAGCTTCGATTCGGTTAGATGCTGCCGCCGTAGAGAGAGAGAGGTGAAGGAGAGGACTAAGTAGGACGTTAGTTGAGTGAGGCCGAACAAAAAAGGGGTTAGGGTAGGGATTTGGAGTTTCAATTTTAGGGTTTTTTTAGGATTCCATTCCACGATTCAACGAATGAAATTAAGGAGGGAAATAGGGAGGGAAACAAATTAGGGATTTAGATTGGGTGTAACACAGAGGGAAAGAGAGAGAGAGGAGGGAAAGGGTAAAATTATATCGAATGAATCTACTGCGGGCCTTTAAAAACAGCTGAATATATATAGCCTTTCAACTACGCTCCTGGTAGCCCACAACAGAATTTGATTTTTTACTGCATTTCTTGCAACCCACGGTAAATTGTTGCAGTAAATGGCCCTTTTTCTAGTAGTGTTTGTACTCTCTCTATCTCTTTCCTCTTTACATTTACTTGCACTTGTGATTTTTCTTTATTGCCATTCTCTTGATTGCATTCTATTTTCATCTTCTTCACCTTTATTCTCAAAGAAAGAGTTAAATAATTTTGATCTTTCAAGAAAAGTTTTACAAATCCGTTTTGATAAATAAAAACCCAATTCACCCCCCCTCTTGGGTTGCTATACCTGGGTCAACAAGTTCCTCTAACAAGAAAAATAAAAATAAATACAAAAAGAAATTATGGTTTTATAAAGTTAATATTACATAGGATGTCACTTTCTAAGAAAACAAAGTAGAATAACTACCCTAGCCAGGGCAGAATGATCCATAATTTATTATAACAATAATAAGGTTCTAACCCAAACATCTGTGATCATAGGCTCAGTCTATAACCACATGTAAGAAATTTTAAATAATAATTAATGATAGTGATATAGGACCCATTAGATTATAATTAAGAATAAAATTAGGGTTTTTCTATTTGATTTAGGAATTTTAATGAATTAGGGATTTTAACTTCTATTTAGAGTAATCTTAATTTGAGTTATTTTATTAATTAATAGTTTTCTATTTTATCTAGGATTTAATTTTGGTATTTTCTTGTTTAAGTTGGGATTAGATTCTATTTCCTAGTCAAGTTATGTTTATTAGCTTAGTTATTTTATTTCTTACATTGTTGAATATAGAGTTCTTATCTTTTGGTAAAAAAATTATTTCTCTCTCAATTTCACTCAATTTCTCCTTAAAATTTCTTTTATTGTTTCTCTTTTTTCCTCTATCTACATCTCCCTCCCTCTCTTTTAATTCGAGGAACATTGCTCCTCATCATTTGGTATCAGAGCGTGGTTAATCCCCTTTTTTACTAGTTATCCTTTAATTTTTGTTCAAACCATAAACACTAAATTTCCCCCCACTATCAACTAACTTTACCCCAATTTCATCTCCCATCACCCATCAATTTCTACAAAAAATTAAAAAAAAAAGGTTTCAGCAGCTGTCATTGCTCATCACACCATTATTTTTCAGATCGAAATCACTGTTCACTACCGAAATCACTGTTTGTAGGTTTAACTGTTTTGAAATTATTGTTCACAAGTTTTGGACTTTATCCTCCAGGTTTCAGAATTTTCACTTTAAGCCATTAGTTTAGTCCCTATGGCCAACCATCTCTGTCCTCCACTTTTAGATACCATAATAAACTAATGACTAGTCTAACAATAAACTTAATAGATTTGAGAGAAGACTGGATGCCCAAGTTGAAGACTTTGGACTTCTTATTAAAAGTTTTACCTTTGATCATGCTTTCTTTCCTTCGAGGTCTTGTGTGCAAAAACAAATTACCACAAATGAACCTTTGGAACATGAAATTATAAGTGAGGATGACTGTGATGATTTTAGTGAAGATGATGAAGCAAGTGAGATTGATCTTGAAGATGGGTATGAATCTAAAAATGATATTTGAAATCGAGAGCGCAATGAATTCTAATGATGACATGGAAGTATACAACTAATATAATCCCTAATTTTATGGAAGTATACAGCTAATACAATCTCTTATTATTAGGAAGGAATCAGTGTTTTATTAGGAAAGATATTCAAATTCCTTTAATTACGAATCTGATTGATTACTGTAAATATATTCACATTCCTTTAATTATAGGACTGATTAATTGTTGTAAATAGTTTTCCTATTGTTGTCTCTAGAGAATTCTTTATATAGCCCTTTAAGCTGTGTATTTGTAATAATCTAGAATTAATAAAATTATCAAAATTTTCTCCCATTTTTCACAATATGGTGTCAAAGCACTAGGTCTTTTTTTCTGGGTTTTGTTTCTGATAAAAATTTCGAGTGAAATTTTTTTATATATATTTCAACTTACAAACTGGTTGATTTGTACATAAACCTAGGTTAGTTGTTCACTAAAAAGGAAGAAAGATACTATAGAATAATATCTCTAAATATATACCTATTAAATGTTAAATAGTTGTACTCTCATAATTAAGGAATCAAATCTTCTACATAACTGTCAAATCTGATTTGATTGGTTTTTTAAATATATCAACACTCCCTCTCAAGCTGGAGCTAGGATATTCTGCATGCCCAGCTTGCCTAGGATTTGATGAAATGTAGAGCCCATTAGTCCTTTAGTTAACATATCTGCCACCTGATTTGACGAAGTAACATAAGGAGTGCATATCAATCCAAAGTCAAGCTTTTCCTTAATAAAATGGCTATCAACCTCGACATGTTTGGTGCGGTCATGCTGGATAGGATTGTGAGCAATACTTATTGCCATCTTATTGTCACAATATAACTTCATGGGACCTTTGACATCAATCTTTAGATTAGAAAGAATGTTTTTGATCCATAATCATTCACAAATTCCTAGTGCCATAGCTCGAAATTCTACCTTTGCACTTGATCTTGCTACAATAGATTGTTTTTTACTTTTCCATGTAACCAAGTTTCCTACTAGAAATGTACAATAACCTGTAATAGATCTTCTATCCACTATTGATCCAGTCCAATCCACATCTGTGTATGCTTCAAGTGAGATCTTCTGAAACATGATTCCCATACCTGATGTTCCTTTTAGGTAGTGAACTATTCAATTAGGGTTGTGCATGAGTTGACTGACAACATTTACAGCATAGGCAATGTCGGGTCTTATGTGTGATAAGTAAATTAACTTCCCCACTAGTCTTTGATAAGCTCCTCGGTCAACCGTCAATTCCTCTCTAGAGTTTCCAAGCCTGTGATTTTACTCAATTGGTGTCTCGGTAGGTTTACAACTTAACAATCTAGTTTCCTCTAAGAGATCCATGATATATTTGTGTTGAGAAATAACAATCTTATCTTTAGCCCGTGCAACCTCAATGCCCAGAAAATACTTTAGCTTTCTCAAGTCCTTGATTTCAAACTCTTGAGCCAAATAAGACTTCAAGTTACCTATTTCTTCCAAATCATTACCGGTAAGGATAATATCATCAACATAAACTATAAGTGCAATTACCATCCCATTTGCTGAATGTTTTATGAACAAAGTGTGGTCTCCTTGGCTTTGGTGATATCCCCTTCTTAACATTGACATGGTAAATCTCCGAACCAAGCTCTAGGAGATTGCTTCAACCCATAAAGAGCTTTCTTCAACCTACAAACTTTATTTTCAGATGTTAACTTTTAAAAACCAGGTGGTGCATCCATGTAGACCTCTTCCTCAAGATCACCACGTAGGAATCCATTTTTTACATCAAATTGCTGCAAGGGCCAATCAAAGTTAGTTGCTAAAGAAAACAATTTATGAATAGTATTCATTTTGGCCACAGGTGCAAATGTTTCTTAGAAATCAATTCCAAATGTTTGCGTATACCCTTTAGCCACAAGCCTAGCTTTGTATCTCTCTAATTTGCCATCAGCCCCATACTTCAAAGTATATACCCACTTACAACCCATGGTGTGTTTTCCTTTCAAAAGATTTACTATTTCCCAGGTTCCACTTTTTATTAAAGCATGCATCTCTTCATTCATAGCATCCCTCCAAGTTTTATTCTCAAGAGCCTCTTGAACACATTTTCGAATCTTAATGGTGGCAAGGTTTGATAAAAAAGCTCTATTTGTGGGAGATAAATGATGAAACGATACAAAATTTGATGTGGAGAGTTGGGTACATTTTCTAATGGCCTTTCTAAGAGCAATAGGAATATCAAGATCATCAAATAGACTAGGAACATTATCGAAAATAGGAACAATATTTTCCATACCTGCCACTGGTTTAGATGTTTGGTCTTGCTGAGGAAGATTGGATTTCTTTTTCCTTGTATACACCTGGATCTTAGGTTTCTCGATCCCCAAGTGTTCAGTCTGATCAAGAGTCTTAACTTGCGTTTCCTGGTCAAGAGGAACATTAGAAGACTCAGAATGTGAGTCATTAATGAACTGATTAGATAGATTCTTAGGTGCAATAATCTGATTAGGGAAATTCTTAGGTGAAGTGATCTGATTAGACAGATTTTTAGGTATGGTGGACTGGTTAGGTTGATATTCAAGTATAGTTGACTGGTTAGGCAGATTTTCAGGTGCTACAAAAGACCTAAAATTAGAAACGAACAAGGTTTGATCAGTTTGATCAAGCAATGGTTGTGGCATCCCATCTTTCACAAAATTCTCCCCCTCAAGATGCGTATTAACATATTAACACTGATGCTCAAAGAAGATGACATCCATTGAGATAAAGAACTTCTTTGATGGTGGATAATAACACTTGTATCCCTTTTGAGTGGAGGAATAGCCAAGAAACAAACATTTAAGAGCTCTAAGGTCAAGTTTACTTCTTGAATGTTTAGGGACATGAACAAAAGCTATGTATCCAAATATTTTTGGTGGAAGATTCCCAATACCTCGAAAATGAGAGAACAAATTTGAAAGAGTGTCAATAGGGGATTTAGAGTTTAAGACTTGAGTAGGCATGCGGTTCACATAATAAGTAGTAGTGAGTATGGCTTCCCCCCAATAAAATTTTGGAACGTTCATTTGGAAAAGAATAGACCTAGCCACTTCTAGCAAATGTTTATTTTTTCGTTCAGCCACCCCATTTTGTTGGGGGGTGTCAACACATGATGAATGATGTATGATGCCCTCGTTTTGAAGATATTTAATGAGATCCACATTAAAGTACTCACGACTATTATCAGATCTTAGAGCATGAATATTTGTATTAAATTGAGTGGAAATCATTTTATGAAATATGGGAAATATAGAACTGACTTTAGATTTGTTCTTTAGAAGGTACACCCAAGTGGTTCTTGTAAAATTGTCAATGAATGTCACAAACCAACAAGCACCGGAAATGTTTGACACATGGGCAGGACCCCACACATCTGAATGTAGTAAACTAAAAGTAGTACTTTGTTTTGAATTAATAATTGGAAAAGATACACGGTGATGCTTGGCAAGTTCACACACCTTACAACGAAACTCGTTTACATTTATTTTATCAACAAAGAAGGGAAAAGACTTTTTAAAATGACAAAGGTAGTATGCCCTAATCTATTATACCGCATCCAGATTTTTTCTTTATTGTCAAGAGTACTCGAAGATACTAACACTTAGGAAATTGAGTTACTATCCTCCATCAATGGTTTCAAGTAGTAGAGTCCATTGTTTTTCTTAGCATGTCTAATCATCCTCCCCGCTGTGCAGTCCTTAAAAACACAACTTGAGTGTGTGAAAAAAATCTTACAATTCATATCTTTGGTAAGTCTGCGAATGGATAGTAAATTATAAGATAATGTAGGTACATGCAAAACAAGGTTAAGTGAAATGCTAAGAGGTTTACAAACTGTCCATTGGCTAGCAATAGCAGAGAATAAACCATCAGCAATTCTAATTTTTTTTCTACCAGTATAAGGAAAATAGGTTGAGAATAACATGGAATCATTAGTCATGCGATCTAAAGCACCTGAATCTATGATCCATGTGTTAGAAAGATGGCTATTTGAGGCACTAAAGGCTTGGATATTACTTGACTGGACAATGGAACAAGATGGACTATTCAAGTCTTGTGTAACAGCTTGTGGTTCAAGTTGCTTCAAGAGATTCCTTAGTCTCTCCATCTCCTCTTTGCTAAACATACTCGCTAGTGTAAGACTTGAATTGACCCTTTCCTGTAAGCTATCTGTGGTTGCTGCTTGATGGACTTGTCCTCCATTAGTAGTTGCTTTCCCACCTTTTGACAGATTTTGGGGTTTTCCATGAAGCTTCCAGCATCTATCTCTAGTATGTCAAGACTTGTGACAGTGACCACACCATAAACTATCTTTGTCAAGTGGTTTTTATCCATCAGATTATGCTTTCCAAGTATAGAAGCAACATTAGATGTTACTAAGGCAGAATTGTCTGGTGTAGTAGCAGTAGAACTCACTATACTTGAATCTGAAAGCATCACATTCCTTCTACTTCCCCTTTCACATATGCATGAACTTCTTTTAAAGATGGAAGAGGTTCTCTGCTTAGAATGTGCCCCTTTACTTGATCCAATTCTGGATTAAAACTAGCCAAGAATTCAAAAACCCTCTCAGATTCTAGAAATTCCTTCAATTTAACACTATCTGCTGCAGACTCCATTTTAATAGTCTAATATAGGTCAAGTTTCCGACCACAAACTTATCATTGTATTATAACACCGAGTTACAGTCATTGTACCTTTTTTGGTTTTATTAATTTGAACTTTAAGTTCATAAATCCGAGCAGTAACACCAATTTTTTAGTAGCTTTGGCTTGTTGCCTCTCGGATTTCCTTGGCTGTAGGAAGACGGCCTAGTCGCTTGCTGATTTCAGGCAGCATTGAGTTTAGCAACCAGGACATGACAATCAAATTTTCAACATCCCATATAGGATATCTTGGATCTGTTTCTTCTGGTTTTGTAATAGCTTCAGATATATAGCCCACCTTTCCTCTACTCCTAAGGAAACATTGTGCAGACTGGGACCACTCCAGAAAATTAGTACCATCTAGCTTTACTGTGGTAATTTGAAGAGTGGGATTATCATTTTGAATGGTAGGAATTGAATGAGTTTGGGGCTGGGAAATTTTCGATTGGGATGACGATAGATCTTCAAAAATAGTTGACATCATGATGTTTTATTGAAGGGAAAATGCAAGAGATAAGAAGAAAAACTACAGTGATTAAGGCTGCTTAAGGGAAGAAAAAAAGAAGAGAAAAGAACCCTAATTTTGCTTTGATACTATGATAAAAATTCAGAGTGAAATTTTTTTATATATATTTCAACTTACAAACTGGTTGATTTATACAGAAATCTAGGTTAGTTGTTCACTAAAAAGGAAGAAAGATACTACAGAATAATATCTCTAAATATATACACATCAAATACTAAATAGTTGTACTCTTATAATTAAAGAAACAAATCTTCTACATATCTGTTAGATCTGATTTGATTTGTTTCTCAAATCTGTCAACAGTTTCTTTTTTATTTTTTCTGGCCTTTATTGCCAAAATAGATTCATTTAACCCTTCTCTGATCAACAGTCTTATTCCTTTCTTATTTTCTTGAAACACCATGTCTACCTCTGAGATTAAAACTGCCTCTACCAAATCTGAAGAAGTCAATTCAAATCAGGCTACATGAGATCTGCAAAAAATTCGGGCTACATATAGGCTGAATGGATAAAATTATTTAAAATGGTCCCAATTTGTCTGAACTTATTTAAAGGGAAAAGAGAGGCTCAACCATCTTTTAGGAACTAGACCAAGAAAGGGTGATCCAAGATTTGATGCATGGGATGAGGCAGATTCAATGATCATGTCATGGCTATGGGACTCAATGAACCCTGAGATTAGTGACACTTGTATGTTTTTTGCTACTGCAAAAGATATATGGGACTCAATTCGACGGACTTATTCAAAAGCCTGAGACGCATTTCAAGTCACTACAAAAAAATGCATTATATGTGTCACTCATTTGCGGTGGCATTAATAGCTGACGTAAATGAGTTGGTGTCAACAACACTTGTACCCCCAAATAAGGCAAAATACACCATGACATTAATGCCTTGATTCACTCTCTGTTGATTTGATTTGTAACCCTAGAAATCGTTTCACTCTTTTTAGTCTTGAAGTCGATTTCATCTCAGTCTATTATTGTTGCAGTCGATTCATCAACATCGCACTGCTGTCAAACCCTGCCACCATGAAGTTGCCATGCTAATCTAGTGAGAAACCAGTCTACATCGTCTTGAAACATCTCGCGCCATCGATCTGGAGCATTGTTAGTCCATTCATCAAGCAAAACAAAGAAGATTCTTCTAGTTTTGAAAGATAATGTTAATTTCTACAGTTCGCTAAAACTGTGGTAAGCTCATCTGCATTTGTGTTTCAATAATTAACTGAAATTGTTCATTGATATTTTCATTTGCATCTGCGTTTCTCCTTTGCATCTAATCTCATCTGCCTTTGTCATCTACATTTCTTATGTAGAGACCACGTCTCAATAGTACAGGAATGGTGATTGACTTCTACTCAGGTTCAGCTTTAACTAACAGCTTATTTTCCAGTCATCTCCCTCACCTTGAACCACTTTAAAAGTTCAAGGTAATTACTCTTCTTCAGGTACTCATTTTTAGTGAAGTTCCAATGAATTTGATTGGATTAATTTTCTTCACAAGGCCTAAGTTCTATAGAATTGCAAAGGAGCACTTAGCATGTACTTAGAGTTGCAAGTTTATCCTTCCATTTATTATTGTTAATTTGGTTCTCTTGTTGTATATTCCTAGTAGCAATATTTGTTTCTAAATTCTTCAAAAACAATTAGAAAGTTAAGTGAAATGAATCTCTGTCTTGTTTTCCCTGTTTTGGTCTTGGTTTTGTCTAAATGAAGCTTAAAGCTTTTAACTAACAACTCTATTTAACAATCAAATTCAAGAATTTATTAGTGCTTATGAGGTAATTATTGTTCTAATATTTTGAAGTGAGTTCAATTCAAATCTGAGAGAAATTGTGACAATGGAGTTAGCTAGGAAGGATTGGTAAATGTGAATTATAAGATCCTTTGCTACATTTTGCTTTATTTAAGTTTTCAATATGCAGTTTTTGTTTCTTGTTATGACTTTATTTTTGGATACTTCAGTGGTCACAATTTGTAAAAAAGTACATTTGAATATATTAAAAAAATTTAAAATTTTTACTAATTTCAACTAATTTTTGTACTTTGCTTAGAAATTACATGACTCTGGTGCTCATGGGAATCTCGTTTAGATTCTGATACTACTAATTGTTTCTTAGAGTTCTGTTTAATTAGTTGCTAAGTAAGAACTTTACTATACTTGGATATTTTCTGCTGTTATGATTTAACCTTTTGCTTTGGGTAATTCTATTTACATGGTGATGCGTAGCACCATCCGTCAAGTGTGTTCAATGCCCTTTTTGTGACTACTAATGCTGGTGCTCCAGTTTTGAACGACAACAAATCATTGACCATTGGACCCAGAGGTATGTGTTAGAATTAGCTCTATATTATCATAATCATTGCTTTTGCTGTTGTTATTTCCAATAAGAAAGTAATTCTAAGATGGTTATGCTTTTTGATGCTATAAAACAAACTGTGTTGAAGTAATTATAAGGACATTAATGTTCTGTTGGTTATATTTTCATGAATACATAGTAATCTAATATGAATGCATCTTAACATTTCAGTTCTTGAACCACTACTCAAAGTGGGATCGATAATATTTGTTGTTGTTTCTTCCCTCAAATTTTCCATGCCTGCACACAGAGTCAGACTTATATAACCTATTGAATCTTATCAACCAGGAACAATGAAATATATATATATATATATATATATATATATATATATATATATATATGTTTTACTTACAAAGCTCAGTAAGTCTTCCACATTTCTCCTTTCCGAAAACAATTATTCCTCTGACCATTCACTATCTCTAGAATGAGCACTTCAAAACTAAAAATCTTCCAACTCATGAAAAATTTGAGTGTCATTTATTGCCAGTTCTTCATCAGCCATATTTTTGAGAATTGAACTATCCCCAAGCAGGCTCCCCACCAACACCCGATACACAGAACATGAATCTTGATCACCAGTTTCACTTATCGAATTGCCCTTAAGATCATGAATTGGGCTGCCGAGTTCATTTTCACCATCCATAGGAGCTAGGAATGAGACCTTCTCAAATGTATCAGAAATTATAGTACTGTCTGGCAACATATCAGTGTGCTCAAATTGCATTGCTGCAATTGCTCCTGAGCCTGGTTCCTACAATTGACACGTTGGCCACTATCCACAGCCTCAGGCAAGTTATCAGGCTCTTGGGTTGTTGCAAGCAATATCCTTCTCTTAGTAAATTCTCCCACATCCAGCTGTCTTTGTTGCTTCCTCTTCTACAGTAACTATTGAACAAAGTTGGGGTGTTTAGCCAATTTGGCAAAGAAACTCAACATCTGTTGCTGCTTATGTTCTGAACATCTAATGCGTTCTGCAGCAGCATCAATTTGACTTAGAGTCCTCTTGTTGCTGTCTAACGTTCAAAATTTTCAATCTCAATGCATTCTGATCATCCTTTAGGCTCTCAAGCTCGGCTTCCAATCCAGACTTTGTCGCTTCAACAGAAGTTATTACCCCATCTAGTTGCTTGTTTAATCTACTCCTCCTTTTAATGCTTTTTAGCGAATGCTTCTTCCCTCCCTGAAACTTCTCGTTTCCAAACTCCCATCTATCTGAACGAACCTTCCTAAACCCCTGTAGATACGTATTTTTACCATCAAGAGTAATGTTTATAATGTTTGCCTAGATCCAAAACTCTTTTAAGATATTTGCCCCTCGTATACTTTATAAGTCTCTTCTTAGAAATCATTCATTTGCAATCAGGTTTGATGTTAGGACTCATTCAGAACTCTGTTTAGTCCAAAACAGGACAAAATTATGGACAAAAAACTTCCCATGACAATGGAGAAGACTTTTCAACAAAACAAAAGAGCATAAAAACCACAATTACAAAGCCATAGACACTCAATAAAAGTGGACAGCAATTTATAAACATAATGACAGAGAAATAGATGTAAACTTTCAGAGCTGATGCAGCTAGTTGGGCCAGTCAGATTTTGATGAAATCGAAGAGTGTAGTAGTATAGACGTTAAACAGTTCTTGACATTTATAAATCATAAACTAGGGCTCTATCTAAGAAATTTATAATGTTACATTCAAGCAATTCAATCAGTTAGAAAGGCCAAAGTTCTAGCAAAAATTGCCTGGAATCTTGCTCACATTATAGTAAATACAACTGAATCTGTGCCAAAAAAAGCTGGCTAATATGAAGCTATATCCTCCTGCTCTGTTTTATGTAAAAAATGCTCAGAGACTTACTAATCATCTATTTTTTTCATTGTCCTATGGCTGCTATCTCGTGGGCTAATCTTACAGGAAAACCAAATTAAACTAGGTATTCTAGAAAAGTGCAGCAAAATCCTTGAGAAGGATTCTTAAAATAGAGGATCAAATTATGAAAATCAAGCCAAACATGAATTTCTTAAACACCCCATAACCAAAATCAGCTCATCTAAACAGCCCATAATCTAAATTAATTGTCTTAAACATCCATAACCCAAATCAATTCCCATAGACACCCTATAACCCAAATCAATCACATAAATAGCCATAACCCAAATCAATTCACATTAACACCCATAGCCCAAATCAACTCATCTAAACACCCCATAATCTAAATCGGTTGCCTTAAACACCCATTACCCATATCAATTCCCCTAAACACCCTATATCCCAAATCAATTCACATAAACGCCCATAACCTAAATCAATTCACCTAAACAACCTCATAACCTAAATCAATTCACCTAAACAACCTCATAACCTAAATCAATAAATCAATTCACCCTATAAACCTTTCTTATACTTTCTTCTCTTGTTTAGATTAAGGCCTCCTTAAGTAAGGAGTTTTAGGATAATATAGGTTTTAAATCTTAGATACCAAGTACTATTGTATCTAAGATTTATATATTTTATAAGAAGCATTATTGACATCATTAAATTATAGGTATCTATCAACTTTAAAGCGTTATGTACGCAATCGTGCACATCCAGAAGCTTCAATTGCCAAAGGTTACTTGATGGAAGAGTGCACAAATTTTTGTGCAAGATACCTAAATGATGTGGAAACCAAAATTAATCGACCAAGTCGAAATGATGATGGTGGTGTTGGGCGTCCCTTTAAGAAAGGAGTTAGGGTGCATCTTGATGAAACTTCATGGGTTCAAGCACATAGATATGTGCTAGTGAGCACAGATGCCATCACTCCATTTCAAGAGTATGTTACTCCTTTAGTGCATATAGTATTTTTGTTAATTAAACATTAATAAGAATTTATAAATGACTTACTAAATTTTGATTGTAAATTTACATAGACAACATCTTCAAGTGCTTGCACGAGAAATACCTCATAGTTCACATCACCATATTCAGAAAATTCATAATGAAATTTTTCATGAATGGTTTAAAAAACACGTAAGTTTTTTAACTTTAATTTATGTAAATTCATATTGCATTAAACATTATTCTAATAATCTTATTCTGTATAGGTTCGAAATTTACAACAAACTTCAAATGTCCCAGTCTCTGATGAAATCAAAATCTTAGCAGATGGTCCTGACAGAGTTGCTCGAAGATTCAAAGGATATTTTATTAATGGTTTTAAATTTCGCACCATACACAGTGAAAAAAATAGAACAACTGAAAATTTTGGTGTTGTTATGAAGGCTGACACACTTAGTTATGCTAGTGTAAAAGATAAAAATCCTTAATTGGGTGACATTTCATGGGGTGTTGATAGACATCATCAAAATTCGTTATACTAATGCCATGAAATTTGTCTTGTTTAAGGGTGCATGGATTGACAAACAAGTTGGGAAAATTGATAGGTGTCTATTTATGTATTACTTTTATATCAATTCGTCCATGTTTCTTTGCTATATTCCGTGGTATTTTTATGTTTTTGTGTGTTTTGATGTTTGTAGGAGTTTTGGAGCAACTTGCACAAAAATGGAGTAAAACCCTTCATTTTCACCTCTGCTAGTCAGTGATCTTCTCGGATTTAATTGTATTGATATACAATGAACCCGACGACATATTATATACCGTTGGAAAGCTCTCGAAGTCTATTTTCTGGAGAAATTTACGGTTTATAAATCCATTCAGTGTACCAAAAGTTCTAATCAAAACAGTGTGAGATGTATAGAAATATAATTCCACAAGTCACTGTAGCATGTATAATACGGGTACTGTAGCAATTCACTGTAGCAGAGTATTTAAACACATTTTAGGGTTTTATTTTGATAACTTGAAGAGGGGAGAACGTGGTGGAGGCTGCAGCTCTGGAATTCTTTCATCTCTTGGAGTTCTTGAAGGAGAAAGGAAGCTTGGAAAGAGGAAGAACTACAATCCAAAGAGAATTACATCAAATTTGCTAAGTTTTTCCCTTCCCTTTCATTTTCTGAATGTCTCCATGTTGTATTGTATTTACCACGTTCTTAAACATGTGTAACTGAATCTGAATTGGTTGAGGGTGATTTCAAAGCCCCTGATATGGTTTTTGGGAGTTGATTGTGCAAGAAGTTGTTATCCAATTCTCTAATTGAAGTTGCTTGTATTTTCCCATATCTAATGCTTATGATTGCTTGCTGATTGTATTTGGAATGGCCAACTGAATATAATCTGGTTGTTGTCTATTGCTAGAGTAGAAATCTTGATCCGTAATTGTCTTGAATTTCTAATCCTTAGTAGCAAAATTGTGATCAGAGATTGCAATTGGAGAATACAACCTAAGTTAAATAATCCGAGCTTGTGTGTTTATTGCTTAGATCAACCTATCTTTCTTATCGTAATGCATCCATTGAATTAAATTTAGAGAGCTTGTTCTAGGTTGTTTAATGGATAGAGATTAAATAAAGAGCCTGTTTTATTTAACAACAAAGTAAGGAAAGATTGGGATAACAGAGCTTGTTGTTATCTACGGTTGGTAATTTCAATGGTGTAATTGGATGACAATTCTACAATTAATTCGCAAATCCATATCTTGTGGTAGAGAAGGATCCCTTAACCAGATTTCTCTCATTGATTTTCATTCAAATTAACTTTCTGTTTTGTTATTCTTTACTTGCATTCTTATTTCATTTAGTTAATCATTCAACAAAACCCCCCTCATTTAGTTTATTGTTGCTTTCGAATAACAAATTCAATTAGAATCAATCCTCGTGGGAACGATATCTTACTCATCACTTTATTACTTGTGCGACTAGTATACTTGCTAGTTTCGAACGCATCAAGTTTTTGGCGCCGTTGCCGGGGATTGATTTTCTAATCGATTTGTTATTTTGTTTTCATTGTTGATTCATATTTTCTTTGTTTTTCTTTTCTGATTGTTTGTGTTTAGACAACATGGCAGTAAACTTCTATCAATTCAGTAGCGGATTTGAGCCACAAGTACCATGGAGAGTAAATGAGGTAAGCACTCCGAACATTGAACAACAACTTTCTGAGCTAACCTCTCTTGTGGAAAACATGGCTGTAGGAGATATGCAAAAATCTTATGAATGTGGGATATATTCTACGATGGAGCATCCAATCGACATGTATCCAACTTTACAAGAAGAATATATGGAACAAGCCAATGCCATGGGTGGATTTCCAGGACAAACGAGGCAATGGTATGATCCTTTCTCTAACACTTACAATGCTGGATGGGAAGATCACCATAATTTCAGTTACTGGAATCATCAACCAATCACTCCAAATGTGATACCAAATCGGCCACAAGGTTTCAATCAACCTAGAGTGCAGCAACCTTTTCAAATGCAACCACCACCAATGCCACATCCAGCACCGCAACCAGCTTCACAAAACTCAGGTATGTCTCTCCAGGACATTGTTAATGCACTTGCCACTAACACAATGCAATTCCAGCAGGAAACTGGGGCAGTATCCAAAACCTGGCAAATCAAATGGGACAATTGGCCACTAGCATGAGCAAATTCGAGGGCCAAGGCTCAGAAGAATTATCTTGTCAAACGGTGATCAATCCAAGAGAGAATTCTTGTGTGATAACTTTGTAAAATGAAGAGCAATTAGATGTCCTGTCAAAGAAATCACAAACTGATGAAGGAGATGACACCACTTCCACCATGAACAAAACACTGACTTCTTAGGTAAATCCTATAACTCCCATTCCTTCATTTGTTTCTCCTCCACTTTTTCCTAGTAGATTTGCACAATCGAAGGAGAAACAAGAACAAGAAATCCTGGAAACTTCTCACAAAATCGAGGTAAATAGACCACTTCTGGATGCTATTGAGCAAGTACCTCGTTGTACAAAATTTCTCAAGGAGTTATGCACCAACAAGAGAAAGTTGAAGGGAAATGAGAAAGTAAGTGTGGGGGAAAATGTTTCAGCTGTATTGCAAAGAAAAATTCCTCCAAAATGCAAAGATCCAAGTACGTTCATCATTCCATGCACCATTGGTAATACCAAGTTTGAAAGAGCTATATTAGATTTAAGAGCATCTATTAATGTCATACCATATTCTATTTATGCTTCTTTAAATCTTGGACCTTTTGCGAAAACTG
>SNVD02002102.1:5000-7500 GCA_013180625.2 Boswellia sacra | reverse complement strand
TGCGAGCAGCCCGCAGCGCCCAGCCATGCAGCCCCAGCGCCCATGCATGCAGGCCACAGCGCCCATGCAAAGCAGGCCCAAGCGTCAGCAAGCAGGCCGCAGCGCCCATGCATGCGGCCACAGCGCCAATGCAAGCAGGCGCGAGCAGCGCCCAGTCCCCACGCATGCAGGCCCAGCGGCCCATGCGCGCCCACGCGACCAGCGCCCAGCGCCCACGCATGCGGGCCACAGCTCCCATGGCGCGCCCACGCGACCAGCGCCCAGCGCCCCACGCGTGCAGCGCCCAGCGCGCACGCATGGCGCGCCCAGCGCCCCACGCATGCATCGCCCAGCGCCCACGCGGGCAGCGCCCAGCGCCCCACGCATGCAGCGCCCAGCGCCCACGCGAGCAGCGCGCACGCATGCAGCGCCCAGCGCCCCACGCAGGCAGCGCCCAGCGCCCACGCGGGCAGCGCCCAGCGCCCCACGCATGCAGCGCCCAGCGCCCACGCGAGCAGCGCGCACGCATGCAGCGCCCAGCGCACCACGCGGGCAGCGCCCGGCGCCCCACGCATGCAGCGCCCAGCGCCCACGCGGGCAGCGCCCAGCGCCCCACGCATGCAGCGCCCAGCGCCCACGCGAGCAGCGCGCACGCAGGCAGCGCCCAGCGCCCATGGCGCGCCCAGCGCCCCACGCGGGCAGCGCCCCACGCCCCTCGCATGCAGCGCCCAGCGCCCCACGCGGGCAGCGCCCAGCGCCCCACGCATGCAGCGCCCACGCGAGCAGCCCCAGCGCCCCACGCAAGCAGCCCGCAGCGCCCATGCATGCAGCACGCATGCAGCGCCCAGCGTCCACACATGCAGGCCCCAGCGGCCCATGCATGCAGCACCCCGCGCCCATGCATGCAGCACCCAGCGCCCATGCATGCAGCAATCGTAGCCCCAAGGGAGGTTAGCCAGCCCCCATCCATGCAGCAAGGGCAGCGCCACGGGCAGCACCCAAGCCCCAAAGGAGGTTAGCCAGCCCCCACCGAGGCAGCAAGGGCAGCCCCACGAGCGCCCAACGTGCAGCAACAGCCGCAACACGAGGGGTACGTCATGGGCAAAACCCAAGCCCCAAGGGAGGTTAGCCAGCACCCATCTACGCAGCAAGGGCAGCACCCTGGGCGCCCAACGTGCAGCAACTGCAGCACGAGGGGGACGTCGTGGGCAACACCCAAGCCCGAAGGGAGGTTAGCCAGCACCCGTCCACGCAACAAGGGCAGCACCATTGGCGCCCAACGTGCAGCAACTGCAGCACGAGGGGCACGTCGTGGGCAACACCAAGCCCCAAGGGAGGTTTGCCAGCGCCCATCCGTGCAGCAAGGGCAGCGCCATGGGCGCCCAACATGCAACCAGCAGCACGTTTTCTGTTTTTTAAAAGTTAGTAACGCGAATTCCTTCACGTTTCTCTTCTCTTCGTTACACTAACATTGTTTTATTTTTTTTCCATTTTTTTCAATTTTTGTGCAAGTGGGCCCCACCTTCCAACTTCAATTTATTTTTTTTTTAATTTCGCTTTCATCGTTTCCACGGTTGCATTTTTGCTCGGTTGTCTTGCAAAAATCAGCAAGAGCGCGAACGCTCGAAAATGGCCCCTCATGGCACCCGGACTGCACGCTGGCAGGCCAAGCTGCAGACATTGCTGCACACCATGGGCAGCAAATGCTGCATGATGTGCAGCAATGTGCTGCACCGTGGGCTGCCAACGTGCAGCGAATCGTGCCAACCTCAAAAATCTTCCGCCAAACCGCTTCCAAAACTCAATCAAACGCCACCTAAAATCATTTTCGGACTCCCAAAGCCCCCCAAAAAGATTTCTCCTCGCTCCGGCGTCGTTTGGGTGCTTTTCCAATTTTGCCCTTTCTCTCTCTAAAAATTCACTCCGAAGACCCCACGGCGCCCGAAACCCCCAACTCTCTTTTCCCATCGATTCCTCCCATTTTTCTTGCTCCCCTCGCAAATTCTCAGCCCCAACGCCCCCCAACCGCTCCGTCGTCCAGCCCCTTGTGACAGCTCACATACCATGGTGCACCACCCCTGATAATGCTGCCATGCTAAAAAAAGCTCTTTAGGGGGGAGATGCAGTCTCCGCTGGGGGGCCTCCGGGCCAAGCCATGCAAACACCCCCCTCGCCCATGCACACTGGCAGGCTTTGGTGTGTGCTTTGGGTGGGCATGGCATGCAACTCCAGCGGATATTGTCGGCATGTGTCGGCATCGTTGGTGGGTCCCAGTACGAAAAAACGTGGACTGAGCTCCATGCCTGGGTTGGTGCTTGAGCAGCTCTTGTGCGCAGCGCAGCTTGTAAGTCGTAGTGCAAGGGCAGCAGAAAGCAACGCTTAGGCATGGCGTGATGCCCCCATCCCATCCCCGTGCTTCGGGTGTGCTCCAGCCCGCTCTTGTGCGCAGCGCAGCTTGTAAGTCGTAGTGCAAGGGCCGCAGCGAGCAACGCTCGGGCTGGGGGGGGACTGAGCTCCATGC
>SNVD02002101.1:0-15748 GCA_013180625.2 Boswellia sacra | reverse complement strand
CAGGAATAGAGAAGACAAACTTTCATTTATTAAGATTGGTTTGAGTAATGAGTCGCTGGATAATGTTTTGTTAACTCTCGAGTCACATTCTTGTGGACTTGTTCAGCGTGAATTGCTTAATCTATGACACAATTTCGTGATGAATTGCAGTGTTATAGTCTAGGGAATCTGACTAAAAACGACCCTGTTTGCCAGTTTATAAGAAACTGGATGGGAAGCAAATCCCCGACTCATAGAAGGCGTTTCAGCCGTTACTGGACGTAAAACCAGAGGAAGATGTGAGCCAAAATCACAACTACTTGTATATTTGAATGTGTGTTGTTGTTGTCGAATTTTATTTCTTTCTTGTTTCGTTTGATCTGATTATCAATGGTGTTTTTGTGTTGTTGTTGTTTGTTGGGTTTAATTCAAGTTTCTTTTTGACAAACCATATGACGACCACCAGTCGTAATCACACGGTGGAGATGAGGTAGAGGTTTGTCAACCTCTGCCGAAAGTATACGCTAATTCATGCCATTTCAAGGGGAGATAAGTGTGGCGGTTTGTCAACCCCGCGAAGGTATCTCATTTTCCATGTACACGTGGGAGACAAGTGTGCAGGTTTTGTCAAACCCCGCCAAAAGCATATCTCATTTTCTCAAATCTTGGGGCGATAAATCTGCATCGAGCAACCCCCACCGAAATTATGTCCCCATGTGTCAAATTTGAGAGTTTTACGTGTGTATATATCCATTCTCCATATTTTCAAATTTCATTATTATAACCTGTCTTACACTTGAAAAGCATATTACCTAACGTGCATCACTGTCTTACACAAGGTTAGAGCACTTGTAGAAATGGAGAAAACACCAATTCGGCGATTCCAAAATATATGCGTATTTTGTGGATCGCATTTTGGTAAAGATGGAGAGTTTACAACAGCAGCTCTTGATCTTGGTAGGACATTAGCTGCGAGGGGTATTAATTTGATGTATGGAGGGGGTAGTCTTGGGTTAATGGGGTGTGTGTCAACAGCTGCATCCCTAGGAGGGAGCAAAGTTCTCGGCATTATCCCTAAACCATAGCTGTACGAGATATCGTAGGCAAACACAATGGGGAAGAGTTACAGGTCCTCTAGCATGCATGAGCGTTTTATCACATATGGTTGTAAGTCCGATGCATTATCGCTTTGCAGGGTGGGTGGTTATTGTAATTAGAGAGATATTTCAAATCACCTCTTGGGCCCAGCTAAACATCCATCGGAAACCCATTGGTTTGTTAAATGTTAATAATTTTTTTGATGGTTTGTTGTCCTTTCTTGATCAAGCTGTAGAAAAAAATTTCATCTCACCGTAAGCAAGGCAAATGCTGGTTACAGCTTCAACTGCAGGAGAGTTAATTGACAAACTACATGAATTCGTCTATTCTCCTGATCCAACAATGGCTCGGATAAATTGGTTTGGAGAAGGCAACAAAAGGCGTCAACTGGATTTAACCCTCCATCTGTAATCTCTATTTGCTGGTTGCTTCGTTTTTGTTTGCTTTCTTTTTAGTGTGTTTATTTGAGATTTTTCATGTTGTTTCTTTTGAGCTTTTTCAGGTTATTTCTTTCGTCCCAGGTAATATTTTCTAATATCGGTTTTTAGAGTGGTGGCTTAAAAAGTTCAAGTTCTCTTGAAACGCATTCTGGATCTCTTCAATCCATAATGGCTGAATAAGGAGGCTAACTTCTAAACTTTTTAGACCCATTCTAACTAACTTGTGTTTGTTTGTTGACTTGTTGAACTTTGTTATTTTATGAGTGAGTTTAGTTTTGCGTAATTTAGAGTTGTTATGTGTTTTTATCTTTATCAGTTTTGATTTAAAAAAAAAAACAATTATGGAAAAACCTGAGAATGGCAGAATATTGGGTTTTCTTAACTCTTGAAACGCATTCTCTCTCAATAAATCTGTAGTTTGTTTATTTCATGTTGTTTGAAGTGTCTTGTTCTTGTTTTGTTCTTTCATAATAAAGGTATATAGGCTGGAAACCTTAAGTCTGCGGGCTACTGGTCCTAAGGATTGTTGAAATATACAATCTTGACTCAGGGGTAACAATGCCACGTACCTCTTTTCTTGCATTTTGTGGGTCGATGATAAGATAATGATTGAATTAAGAATAACTCTTGTAAAATGATAATTGATGCATGGATCTGTGTGCTTGAAATGTTTATTGGTTTTCGCTTTGCTTTTGATTCCTTGTGCAACATTGAGCACTGAGCTATTATCACTGAGTTATTTGTTCACTTAGAGAAAGTTATGTAATTTAAATGTTTCTTCAGATTTCAATGAATTCTAGAACTTGTTTGATGGTTACTCGAGGGGAAATCCTAGACTGTGCAACATTGGGGAAATGATTTAGGCCCTCTTTGGACCGTTTGAGCCTTAATAGCCAAGCTTGACTGAAATTGATCCCTAGTTACCCCTTTGAGCCTTTGTAAGCCTTTTTCTTTGTTAACTCACTAAAAGATTTCCTAACCTAAAATGAATTTGTTCCAAACAGTTTATCCCTGACCTATGAGCATGTAGATCATTCACAATTAAATTCCGAGCTATGTTTTGGTTTTGGGAAGTTAGAGAAGGTTGGGATGTGTCATGAGCAATGCAAGTGAGTTCTATTATGTTTGTAAAAAAAAAGAAAAAAAGAAAAAAAAGACAATCTGCACTTATCGTCCACGTACTTACACATTGAGGACAATGTGTTGTTTAAGTGTGGGGGAGGGGAGTGTAATAAAAAAAAAGAAAAAAAAAAAAAGAACAAAAGAAGAAGAATAAGAGATCTATACCCTTAAGTGTTCTTAAAAAGAATGAAACAACAAAGTGTGGGGGTGTAGTTTTCTTTTGTTTTCTGCAAAAAAAAAAAAAAAAGATTGAGTGTTCTAAATAAGTTTGGGGAGTAACCTGGTGAATTGAAATGAAGTTGTGTTATAGGTTTGAGCTCTACATAGTCTTGAATGATTTATGTGTTTGTGGGTGATTTGAGCCAAATTATTATCCTTTTTCATACCTTCACCCAAGCCAAACGTTACAAGCTTAATAAAGTCCTACTTGATCCTTGGTGTTGTGCATGTCTACATTAGTGGAGAGTGACTTGAAAAGCAGGCCTATGGAGTTCATTAATACACACATCTTCAATATTAAATATGATTCATTTTTATGCATAAACTAATCCGGGTTACAAGTGATGAGGTGAGAATGGCTCTACACACACACACTTGAGGAATTGAAGTGAAGCGAAACTAATCTTTGAGATGAAATTCTTGATCAAGTGCATTTTTTTGAAGTTTTCCTTGGGTTAAAATTAAGTACAATCTTTGAGGCCTATTTGCAAGTTGAAGCATTTGTGTGTTTTAATTTTTCTTTGATTCTGTTTCGGTTTAGTTTTGTTTCGTATCATTTTAGTTGCTCGAGGACTAGCAACGTCTAAGTGTGGGGGAATTTGATAGGTGTCTATTTATGTATTACTTTTATATCAATTCGTCCATGTTTCTTTGCTATATTCCTTGGTATTTTTATGTTTTTGTGTGGTTTTGATGTTTGTAGGAGTTTTGGAGCAACTTGCACAAAAATGGAGTAAAACCCTTCATTTCACCTCTGCTAGTCAACCATCTTCTCGGATTTAATTGTATTGATATACAATGAACCCGATGATATATTATATACGTTGGAAAGCTCTCGAAGTATATTTTCTGGAGAAATTTACGGTTTATAAATCCATTCAGTGTACCAAAAGTTGTAATCAAAACAGTGTGAGATGTATAGAAATATAATTCCAAAAGTCACTGTAGCATGTATAATACGGGACACTGTAGCAAGTCACTGTAGCAGAGTATTTAAACACATTTTAGGGTTTTATTTTCATAAACTGAAGAGGGGAGAACGTGGAGGAGGCTGCATCTTTGGATTTCTCTCATCTCTTGGAGTTCTTGAAGGAGATTGAAAGCTTGGAAAGAGGAAGAAATACAAATCCTAAGAGATTTCATCAAATTTGCTAAGTTTTCCCTTTCCCTTTCATTTTCTGGAATGTCTCCATATTGTATTGTATTTGTATTCTATCTGAATATGTGTAATTAAATCTGAATTGGTTGAGGGTGATCTCAAAAGCCTTGATATGTTTTGTGAGTTGATTGTGTAAGAAATTGTTATCCAAATCTCTAAATGAAGTTGCTTGTATTTTCCCATATCTAATGCTTATGATTGCTTACTGAGTGTATTTGGAATGGCCCACTGAATATAATCTGTTGTTGTCTATTGCTAGATTAGAAATCTTGATCCGTAATTGTCATGAATTTTCTATCATTAGTAGCAAAATTGTGATCAGAGATTGCAATTGGAAAATACAACCTAGGTTAAATAATCCGAACTTGTGTGATTATTGCGTAGATCAACCTATCTTTCTCATCGTAATGCATCGTTGAATAAATTTAGAGAGCGTCTAGGTTGTTTAATGGATAGAGATTAACAAAGAGCTTGTTATTTAACACAAAGTAAGGAAAGATTTGGGTAAAGCTTGATTATTACTCGGTTGATAACTTCAATGCGTAATTGGATGACAATATTCAATTAATTCGAAAATCCAATCTTGCGGTGGAGAATGATCCCTTAACCAGATTCTATCCAGGATAATCTCCTTTCAATTACGTTTGTATTGTTTATCAGTAATTACCGTAGTTTCAGTTTTTCATTAGTTAATAACCAACAAAACCCCCCATTTAGTTAAATTCGCTGGAAATAAACAAATTCAATTAGAATCAATACTTGTGGAACGGGAATCTACTTATCACTTTATACTGTGCGACTTAGTATACTTGCAGTTCGAAAGCATCAATTGCTTAGATCAACCTATCTTTCATCGTACTGGTATCCATGGAATTAACTCAGAGAGCTTGTTCTAGGTTGTTTAATGGATAGAGATTAAATAAAGAGCTTGTTTTATTTAACAAACAAAGTAAGGAAAGATTGGGATAACAGAGCTTTTTGTTATCTACGGTTGATAACTTCAATGCTGTAATTGGATTACAATTCTATGTTAATTCACAAAATCATATCTTGTGGCAGAGAATGAACTCTTAACCAAGTGTCTCTCATTGATTTTTCACTCCATTTAACTTTGCTTTGTGTTATTCTTCATTTGCTTTTGTATCAAGTTTAGTTAATCAATCAACAAAACCCCCCCTGTTTAGTTTATTGTTGCTGAAAATAACAAATTCAATTAGAATCAATCCTCGTGGGAACGATATCTACTTATCACTTTATTACTTGTGTGACTAGTATACTTGCTAGTTTCGAACGCATCATGGCCACCCCAAATACAATCAGCAAGCAATCATAAGCATTAGATATGGGAAAATACAAGCAACTTCAATTAGAGAATTGGATAACAACTTCTTACACAATCAACTCACAAAAACCATATCAAGGGTTTGAAATCACCCTCAACCAATTCAGATTCAGTTACACATGTTCAAAAACGTGATAAATACAATACAACATACAAATTTTCCAGAAAATGAAAGGGAAGGGAAAAACTTAACAATTCTGATGTAAATCTCTTTGAATTATAGTTCTTCCTCTTTCCAAGCTTTCTTTCTCCTTCAAGAACTCCAGGAAATGAAAGAAATCCAGAGCTGCAGCCTCCACCACGTTTCTCCCCTCTTCAAGTTATGAAAATAAAACCCTAAAATGTGTTTAAATACTCTGCTACAGTAACTTGCTACAGTGCCCCGTATTTAATAACATGCTACAGTGATATATTGGAATTACAAATATACACTTCTCATACCATTTTTATCACAACTTTTGGTACACTGAATGGATTTATAAACCGTAAATTTCTCCAGAAAATAGACTTCGAGAGCTTTCCAACGGTATATAGCATGTATCGGGTTCATTGTATATCAATACAATTAAATCCGAGAAGATCACTGACTAGCAGAGGTGAAAATGAAGGGTTTTACTCCATTTTTGTGCAAGTTGCTCCAAAACTCCTACAAACATCAAAACCACACAAAAACATAAAAATACCAAGGAATATAGCAAAGAAACATGGACAAATTGATATGAAAGTAATACATAAATAGACACCTATCAGTGAGCCTCAAACAATTTGAAGTAATTGACTTCAGGACAAAGACACTTGTGCATTATGAATGCATTGAACACGGACCATGTAGAAATTATCTATTTGGTGGAAATATGGTGACTGAATGTGAATTTCTACGCCCAAGCACTAAAGGCATTCCGACCTTAATCCTGAGTAGGTAGTGTATCTCTAGTATACAAGCTATGGTCTTTGACTAGAATAAAAAGTGAGATCTAAATGAGTAAGACAATATCTTGGCTAGTTGGGATTGTAAGATCTATATGTTAGTAGACACTATACCATAGATGTGTAATTCATGACTCCAAAAGGATTGTAGGGCACCACCTTGATGATTTTACGAGGTTTTAAATGATAAAATCTTGATCAAGTGTTTAATGAAGGTTGTTCATTAAGCTAGGATCTATTATAATATATCTGACTCATTTAAATGGCGTAAAACTAGTAGCAAGGGCTCAACGTGTAATTATAGGGGTAAATAGTAAATTATACCTAACTACAATTATTGGTATTCCGTGAATGGTAGTTATATAAACTTATTGCTCAATGGATAGGGCTTAAAGAAATAATTTAATCATCTTAAATTACTAAGCTTTTTATAAAGAGTATTTAATTAAAGAGTGCAACTTTGAGCCTATAATAGAATGAGCTAAAGTTAATAGGTGGAGCTCACTATAATTATGAGATAATAAGGTATTGGGTCAAACTTATTAGAATTCGTAATTAAATATATCCATTTAGGTCCCTTGGGTAGCTAACTAACAAATTGCTTAAACAGGGCTTGAACTTTGAGAAATTAATTATTTAATTAATTGGGTTTAGTGGAGAATAAAGCCTAGGTATTAAATTAAATAAATAATTATCGGACTAGTTAATTGGGCCAATTATTCAATTAATGAGATTAATTAATTAATTGGGTTAATTAAGAGTTAATTAATTAAGGCCTACGTTGGGTTTGGACCCAAATAGCCTCAAAGCCCAATTAGGCTTATATGTGATGTAATCCTAATTACACTAGGCTTATACGTGATATAATCCTGATTAAACTAGGTTTATTGATTATAATTAAAAAAAGGAATGAGGGAATATATATAAGATATGTTTAGCGCTTCACGTTTTCATGGTTAAGGCCTCCAAAAAGCCAAAAACGTGAAAGATATACAACCTTACCCTGAGCAAAACGAATTTAGCCTTAGGGGCATGTCGAAGTGACATTTTAACTTCTAAGGCTCCTTTTAACCTTCATCTTGTGTTCTTAGATCTTGTTCAGTGCAGATAAGTGCCTACCCATCTTGTTAGGGTAGTTTGCAGACATACTCAGGAAACTTACATGGAAGAAAGCTATACCAAAACTTTGAAGCCTGTAGTCATAAGATCCTGGTCCCGAAGGCTATTCTGCAATATTGAAGTGTTCAAATTTGTCTCCGGGTTCTTACAAAGACTTGGTATTTTTTTTTTTTGTATTTTGGTGTTGTTGATAATGGGTGGAGTCACATTACTTGGTGAGGGATCCATTTTGGTGAATTGGGAGTTATGTTTGTATTTTAGGAGTGTTGAATTGATTTGATAATAGAGCTATTGATTCATTGTGGTCATGAGGCTGAATGGAAAATGGGTGAATCACATTGCTGGTCAAGGATCCATTTTCCAAAAAAAGGCCCAATATGGTGGCATGTCACACTTTGGAGGACAATTTGTTTTGATTTGATGTGATAGAGATGTTGACAAGGATGGGCAAAGGATGAATGGACTCATAATTGGTGGTGAGGGATTGCCCTTTGGATGAAGCCTGATGTCAATGGATATTGGAAGTGTTAATTTAGCTTTATATTCTTGCGAACTTTATTTACGTTATGCATTTGTTTTTATGCATTACATGGATATATGGTTGTAATCCTCCTCCTCTTCCCCCATGTTTGAAGGAAAATGTACTCTATTATCTTCCCTCATTTCTATGGATGTATATAAACTATCTCAGCTTACATGATAATAAAATGATAAAATTGGTTGTATGCATTAAATGGAATTAGGATCAAGATGAATAATTATTAGTGAATTAAGACTCTGAACTCGATAGACCCTAGTGGAGGCCGAACTACGTCCAGGCAGATCGAATATTTGTACCTAACTTCCCGAACCCATCTTTGAAGGAGTGAAGGCAGTTTAGGACTTAAAGTAAGAATCGGATTGTCATCACTCACTTTTCCCATGGTTATTCCTATATGGCGACTCCATGATCTTCGAGCTTGTCTTTGTGACTTGTCCTAATTTGTCCCCAAGTTCCCAAAGGACTTAGAAAGCAATGCCAAGTCTCAGGCATTTGGAGTGGGATGGAAGTCCCACTCATAGCAAGTTTGTTGAGCCGAGCCTGGCCTGGCTTGGCCTGGCCTGCTAAGCATACAAGCAAGGTTTAGCTTGCTACAGCCCACTTATTTAAAAAAAATAATATTTTTTTACATGAAAAAAACTTTATTAATAATGAAATAACTTTTTGTTTAAATTATTGTCAATGTTATCTCTTAAACTATATGCAATTTTTTTGAAACTTCTATTAATAATATAATAAAGCATTTTGTTACAAAATTATTGTCAATTATTGTCTCTTAAGTTATTTCCAATTGTAGTCTAAAATTTTTTATTAATAATATAAAGTATTTTTTAAAATTATTCTTAAGTGTTGTCTTTTAGATTACTGTCAATTTATTTAAATTTAAATTAATAATAAAATTAGTTTTTAAATTATGTAAAAAAATTGAAAAAATATAAAACCAGAAATTATATAAATAAATAAATAAAGAGGTGGCTCGACTTGCATGGGTTGACCTGGCTTGGCCTGGACAAGCCAATAGGCTACCTGGCCTAGCTTGCCTTTTGGCTAGGTCTAGGCTGACTTTTTTGTGCACCAAGCCTGGCCTAGACTGGTCTGGCCTGTGAAGCCCACAAAAATTAGGCCTGCCTTATCCGACCCAACCTTTTGCCATTTCTAGGTTAGACCACTACCTTCTCTATGTTGTTGGATTGGTTGAATTAGGGTGGGCACTTTGAACTGAACCTAATCGGCCCGAACCGATCTGATTGGGTTGTTTTGGGTTTGATCGTGTATATTGATTAGGAAATACTGGATTAGGTTAAAAATGTACAAAAAAATGTACAACCCGACAATTATCAGGTTAAATCAGGTTGTATAGGCAAACCCTATTAAGACCCGACCTGACAATATAATATTAAAGTAAATAAATTTATACATATGGCAGCCTTACAATGGATAGTTTCATTTTATTAGCATACACCCACACACATGGAATAAATAATATATAAACTTTACTAATTGAAGAAGCCCTAGCCACACTCTTAAACACTCATTTGGCCTTCCTTGTTTTCTCTCAAATACTCTACTACTCCGCCGTAGCTGCAGCTCAACCAAACAACCTCCAGTCAGCTTTGGTTTTCCTTGCTTCTTTTCTTTTTTCTTTGCAAAAACATATCACAACATTATTTTAACTCTAAAAACCCTAGCCATCTTTTCTATAGGCTTTCAAATCTGTCCTCATCGCTTCAACTCTTCATTATGCTACCATCTCCTTTTATTACTCTCAACATTATTCTACCACTCAACAAACCATCAACCTCCACCAGAGATAGCAATGAATGTCGATTTAGAAGCGAACAATCTAACTGTTTGAGTGCAGCTGCCAACTATCAAGAGCAATGGCTAATAGCTTTGTCTCCTACAACCCAATGATGAGCATATTCTAGTGCTAAACAACCAACCATCAACAATAATTTTTATTGGAATCTAAAATTAAAAAAAAAAAACTCTATCATACTTGAAAAATGTATGTTATTCTTCATTTACTGGAGAACAAATTATGACATTGCTTAGGTTAGAAATGGTTTTTTTGACTTTTGTTGGCCTCTTGAATTTGAATTAGAGATGGATTATGTGAACTAAAGAAAAAAATGAAAGATTATAAAAGTGAGAAATGGGAAACTCGATTAACCCGATGTGACCCGAACTGAACCGAACCAACCCAAACATGTATAGCATACAAAATACCCGTATCGGGTAGTTTTTGTAAAACCCAATCTATTATCAGGTTGTTTTAGGTTTAGTCAAACTGATGCATTCGAAACTAGCAAGTATACTAGTCGCACAAGTAATAAAGTGATGAGTAAGATATCGTTCCCACGAGGATTGATTCTAATTGAATTTGTTATTTTCCAGCAACAATAAACTAAATAAGGGGGGTTTTGTTGAATGATTAACTAAATGAACTAAGAATGCAAATGAAGAATAACAAAACAGAAAGTTAATTTGAGTGAAAAATCAATGAGAGAAATCTGGTTAAGGGATCCTTCTCTACCACAAGATATGGATTTGCGAATTAATCATAGAATTGTCATCCAATTACACCATTGAAATTATCAACCGTAGATAACAACAAGCTCTGTTATCCCAATCTTTCCTTACTTTGTTGTTAAATAAAATAGGCTCTTTATTTAATCTCTATCCATTAAACAACCTAGAACAAGCTCTCTAAATTTAATTCAATGGATGCATTACGATAAGAAAGATAGGTTGATCTAAGCAATAAACACACAAGCTCGGATTATTTAACTTAGGTTGTATTCTCCAATTGCAATCTCTGATCACAATTTTGCTACTAAGGATTAGAAATTCAAGACAATTACGGATCAAGATTTCTAGTCTAGCAATAGATAACAACCAGATTATATTCAATTAGCCATTCGAAATACAATCCAGCAAGTAATCATAAGCATTGATATAGGAAAATACAAGCAACTTCAATTAGAGAATTGGATAACAACTTCTTGCACAATCAACTTACAAAAATCATATCATGGGCTTTGAAATCACCCTCAACCAATTCAGATTCAGTTACACATGTTTAAGAACGTGGTAAATACAATACAACATGGAGCCATTCCAGAAAATGAAAGGGAATGGAAAAACTTAGCAAATTTGATGTAATTCTCTTTGGATTGTAGTTCTTCCTCTTTCCAAGCTTCCTTTCTCCTTCAAGAACTCCAAGAGATGAAAGAATTCCAGAGCTGCAGCCTCCACCACGTTCTCCCCTCTTCAAGTCATCAAAATAAAACCCTAAAATGTGTTTAAATACTCTGCTACAGTGAATTGCTACAGTGCCCCGTATTATACATGCACAGTGACTTGTGGAATTATATTTCTATACATCTCACACTGTTTTGATTAGAACTTTTGGTACACTGAATGGATTTATAAACCGTAAATTTCTCCAGAAAATAGACTTCGAGAGCTTTCCAACGGTATATAACATGTTGTCGGGTTCATTGTATATCAATACAATTAAATCCTAGAAGATCACTGACTAGCAGAGGTGAAAATGAAGGGTTTTACTCCATTTTTGTGCAAGTTGCTCCAAAACTCCTACAAACATCCAAACACACAAAAACATAAAAATACCACGGAATATAGCAAAGAAACATGGACGAATTGATATAAAATTAATACATAAATAGACACCTATCAAATTCCCCCACACTTAGACTTTGCTAGTCCTCGAGCAACTAAAATGATACGAAACAAAACTAAACCGAAACAGAATCAAAGAAAAATTAAAACACACCAATGCTTCAACTTGCAAATAGGCCTCAAAGATTTTACTTAATTATAACCCAAGGAAAACTTCAAAATAATGCACTTGATCAACAATTTTATCTCAACTATTAGTTTCGCTTCACTTCAATTCCTCAAGTGTGTGTGTGTAGAGCCATTCTCACCTAATCACTTGTAACCCGGATGAGTTTATGCTTAAAAATGATTCATATTTAATAGTGAAGATGTGTGTATAAATGAACTCCATAGGCCTGCTTTTCAAGTCACTCTCCACTAATGTAGACATGCACAACAACCAGGATCAAGTAGGACTTTATTAAGCTTGTAACGTTTGGCTTGGGTGAAGGTATGATCAAGGATAATAATTTGGCTCAAATCACCCACAAACACATAAATCATTCAAGATTATTTAGAGCTCACCCCTATAACACAACTTTATTTTAATTCACCAGGTTACTCCCCCAAACTTATTTAGAACACTCAATCTTCTTTTTTTTTTTTCCTCTTCTCTTCTTCTTCTTTTTTTTTGTAGAAAACAAAAGAAACTACACCCCCACACTTTGTTGTTTCATTCTTTTTAAGAACACCCAAGGGTATAGAACTCTTTTTCTTTTCTTTTTCTTTTCTTTTTTTTTAACTACAATTCCACTCCCCCACACTTAAACAATACATTGTCCTCAATGTTTAAGTACGTGGAAGATAAGTAAAGATTTTTTTCTCTTTTTTTTTTTTACAAACATAATAAAACTCACTTGCATTGCTCATGTCAAAATCCAACCTCCTCTAACTTCCCAAAACCAGAACATAGCTCAAAATGTAATTGCGAATGATTTACATGCTCATAGGTAAGGGATAAAACTGTTTGGAACAAATTCAATTGAGATTAGGAAATCTTTTAGTGAGTTAACAAAGAAAAAGGTTTACAGAGGCTCAAAGGGGTAACTAGGGATCAATTTTAGTCAAGGTTGGCTCTTAAGGCTCAAACGATTCAAAGATGGCCTAAATCATTTCCCTAATGTTGCACAGTCTAGGATTTCGCCTCGAGTGACCATCAAACCAGTTCTAGAATTCATTGAGATCTGGAGAAACACTTAAATTACATAAACTTTCTCTAAGTGAACAAATAACTCAGTGATAATAGCTCAGTGCTCAATGTTGCGCAAGGAATCAAAGTCAAAGTGAAAACCAATAAACATTTCAAGCACACAGATCCATGCATCATTTATCATTTTCCAAGAGTTATTCTTAATTCAATCATTATCTTATCATCGACCCACAAAATGCAAGAAAAGAGGTACGTGGCGTTGTTACACCTGAGTCAAGATTGTCTATTTCAACAATCCTTAGGACCAGTAGCCCGCAGACTTAAGGTTTCCAGCCTATATACCTTTATTATGAAGAACAAAACAAGAAACAAGACACTTCAAACAACATAAAATAAACAAACTAAAGATTTATTTAGAGAGAATGCGTTTCAAGAGTTAAGGAAACCCCATATTCTGCCATTCTCAAGTTTTTCCACAATGTTTTTTTTTAATCAAAACTTATAAAGACAAAACACATAACAACTCTAAATTACACAAAACTAAACTTACTCATAAAATCACAAAGTCCAACAAGCCAGCAAACAAAAACAAGTCAGTTAGAATGGGTCTAAAAAGTTTAGAAGTTAGCCTCCTTATTCAGCCATTATAGATTAAAGAGATACATAATGCGTTTCAAGAGGACTTAAACTTTTTAAGCCACCACACTAAAAACCAAGATTAGAAAATATTACCTGGGAGGAAAGAAACAACCTGAAAAATCTCAAAATAAATAACATGAAAAACTTCAAATAAACACAATAAAAAGAAAGCAAACAAAACCGAAGCAAACCAGCAAATAGTGATTACAGATGGAGTGTTAAATCCAGTTTACGCCTCTTATTGCCTTCTCCAAACCAATCAATCCGAGCTGTTGTTGGATCAGGCGAATAGACGAATTCTTGTAGTTTGTCAATTAACTCCCTTGCCGTTGAAGCTATAACAAGGATTTGCCTCGCTGATGGTGAGATAAAATTTTTTCTACAGCTTGATCAAGAAAAGACAACAAACCATCAAAAAAATTATTGACATTTAACAAACCAATGGGTTTCCGATGGATGTTTAGCTGTGCCCAAGAGGTGATTTGAAATATCTCCTCTAATGTACCATAACCACCGGGCAAAGCTATAAATGCATCAGATTTAATGACCATATGTGCAATACGCTCATGCATGCTAGAGACCTGTAACTCTTCCCCCATTGTGTTGCCTATGATATCTCGCACAGCTAATGGTTTAGGGATAATGCCGAGAACTTTACTTCCTCCCAAGGATGCAGCTGTCGACACACACCCCATTAACCCAAGACTACCCCCTCCATAAATCAAATGAATACCCCTCGCAGCTAATGTCCTACCAAGATCAAGAGCTGCTTTTGTAAACTCTCCATCTTTACCAAATTGCGATCCACAAAATACGCATATATTTTGGAATCGCCGAATTGGTGTTTTTTCCATTTCTACAAGTGCTCTAACCTTGTGTAAGACAATGATGCACGTTAGGTAATATGCTTTTCAAGTGTAAGACAGGTTATAATAATAACATTTGAAAATATGGAGAATGGATATATACACACGTAAAACTCTCAAATTTGACACATGGGGACATAATTTCGGTGGGGGTTGTTCGATGCAGATTTATCACCCCGAGATTTGAAAAAATAGATATGCTTTCGGTGGGGTTTGACAAAACCTCCACACTTGTCGCCCACGTGTGCATGAAAAAATAGATAAACTTTCGGTGGGGTTTGAAAAAACCGCCACACTTGTCTCCCACGTGAAGCATGACAAGTAGAGATATACTTTCGATGGGGTTTGACAAAACCGCCACACTTGTCTCCCACGTGAAGCATGAAAAGTAAAGATATACTTTTGGCAGAGGTTGACAAAACCTCTACACTTGTCTTCCACGTGCGCTTATATCATGGGGTAGTCATCTGGTTTGTCAAAAAGAAAACTTGAAATTAAAACAAACAAAATCAACAAACAACAACAACACAAAAACAACATTGATAATCAGATCAAACGAAACAAGAAAGAAATAAAATTCGACAACAACAACACACATTCAAATATACAAGTAGTTGTGATTGTGGCTCACATCTTCCTCTGGTTGTTACGTCCAGTAACGGCTGAAACGCCTTCTATGAGTCGGGGATTTGCTTCCCATCCAGTTTTCTTATAAACTGGCAAACAGGGTCGTTTTTAGTCAGATTCCCTAGACTATAACACTGCAATTCATCACGCAATTGTGTCCATAGATTAAGCAATTCACGCTGAACAAGTCCACAAGAATGTGACTCCAGAGTTAATAAAACATTATCCAGCGACTCATTACTCAGACCATTCTTAATAAATGACAGTTTATCTTCTCTATTTCTGGACACAAAACCTAATGAACGACAAATCTGGTTACAATTCCATCTAGCACATTTATAACATACTTGTAACCTTTTCGCTCTTCGCCTCTTGGCGTAGTAGCTCTTTCCTAGACCAGGCATGTATTTTGTGAGATTAATGTCCGGCTCACCGGACAATCTTACCTTAGCTTCGATAAGCCATCGGATATCCGCACTTTATAAATTTTATACACAGCATTTTGAGGAAGTGAAGGGAAATATTTACGAAGGTTTGACAAAAAGATATCAGCATCCATTGAAGAGGATAAAAGAAGAGATATTACCGATAATGCGATCGAGTTTTGTTCTTCTCCAAGATATGCACGTTTCAAACTTTTGGGCAATGGTTTCAGCTCCCCTTTGGATGTTTCCTCAAGCTGTTGCACAAATGAATTCGAAGTACGAAATAATCAAATTAAACAAAAGGAAGGAAAAGAAAAGAGCAGAAACGAAACTAAAGACACAGAAAAGAGATAACAACACAATAACAAACAAAGTCAAAACAGTAAAAAAATATAAAAACAAATGAGACAG
>SNVD02002099.1:0-15537 GCA_013180625.2 Boswellia sacra | reverse complement strand
AACTCGGAATTACATAAAACTAAACTTACTCAGAAAATAATAACGTCCAACAAATCAACAAACACAAACAAGTCAGTTAAAATGGGTCTAAAAAGTTTAGAAGTTAGCCTCCTTATTCAGCCATTATGGATTAAAGAAATCCAGAATGCGTTTCAAGAGAACTTGAAATTTTTAAGCCACCACTCTAAAAGCCAAGATTAGAAAATATTACCTGGGGTGAAAAAAATAACCTGAAAAAAAACTCAAAAGAAATGACATGAAAAATCTCAAATAAACACACTAAAAAGAAAGCAAACAAAAACGAAGCAAACAGCAAATAGAGATTACAGATGGAGGGTTAAATCCAGTTGACGCTTTTTGTTGCCTTCTCCAAACCAATTTATCCGAGCCGTTGGTGGATCAGGCGAATAGACGAATTCTTGGAGTTTATCAATTAACTCCCCTGCAGTTGAAGCTGTAACCAGGATTTGTCTCGCTGACGGTGAGATGAAGTTTTTTTCTACAGCTTGATCAAGAAAGGATAACAAACCATCGAAAAAGTTATTAACATTTAACAAACCAATGGTTTTCCGATGGATGTTTAGCTGTGCCCAAGAGGTGATTTGAAATATCTCCTCTAATGTACCATAACCACCCGGCAAAGATATAAATGCATCGGACTTAACAACCATATGTGCAATACGCTCATGCATACTAGAGACCTGTAACTCTTCCCCGATTGTGTTGCCTACGATATCTCGTACAGCTAATGGTTTAGGGATAATGCCGAGAACTTTGCTTCCTCCTAAGGATGCAGCTGTCGACACACACCCCATTAACCCAAGACTACCCCCTCATAAATCAAATGAATACCCCTCGCAGCTAATGTCCTACCAAGATCAAGAGCTGCTGTGGTAAACTCTCCATCTTTACCAAAATTGCGATCCGCAAAATACGCATATATTGCGGAATCGCTGAATTGGTGTTTTCTCCATTTCTACAAGTGCTCTAATCTTGTGTAAGACACGTTAGATATTATGCTTTTCAATTGCAAGACAGTTATGGAATGACATATGAAAACATGCAGAATGTATATATACACACATAAAACTCTCAAATTTTGACACATGGGGACATACTTTCGGTGGGGGTTACTCGATGCAGATTTATCGCCCCAAGATTTGAAAAAATGAGATATGCTTTCGGCGGGGTTTGACAAAACCTACACACTTGTCTCCCACGTGAAGCATGAAAAAGGAAATACACTTTCGGTGGGGTTTGACCAAAACCGCCACCACCTTATCTTCCCAGTGAAGCAGAAAAGTAGAGATATACTTTCGGCGAAGGTTGACAAAACCTCCACACTCGTCTCCACGTGGTGTATGACATGGGGTATCATATGGTTTGCAAAAAGAAAACTTGAAATTAAAACAAACAAAATCAACAAACAACAACAACACAAAAACACCAACATTGATAATCGATCCCACAACGACACAAGAAAGAAATAAAATTCGACAACAACAACACAATTCAAATATACAAGTAGTTGTGATTGTGGCTCACATATTCCTCTGTTTTACTGTCAGTAACGGCTGAAAAACGCCTTCTAGAGTCGGGGATTTGCTTCCATCCAGTTTTCTTATAAAAACTGGCAAACATTTTGGAGTCGTTTTTAGTCAGATTCCTAGAATATAAACACTGCAATTCATCTACGAAATTGTGTCCATAGATTAAGCAATTCACGCTGAACAAGTCCACAAGAATGTGACTCGAGAGTTAACAAAACATTATCCAGCGACTCATACTCAAACCATTCTTAATAAATGAAAGTTTATCTTCTCTATTCCTGGACGCAAAACCTAATGAACGACAAGTCTGGTTACAATTCCATCTAGCACATTTATAACATACTTGTAACCTTTTCGCTCTTCGCCTCTGGGCGTAGTAGCTCTTTCCTAGACCAGGCATGTATTTTGCGAGATTAATGTCCGGCTCACCGGACAATCTCACCTTGGCTTTGATAAGCCATCGGATAAGCAGGCACATTTAGGAGCATCAATGCCCAAAGTCTAGTCATCCGTACTTTCTAAATTTTAAACACAGCAGTTGAGGAAGTGAAGGGAAATATTTACGAAGGTTCGGATAGAAAAGAATCAAGCATCCATTGAAGAGAGAAAAGGAGAGATATGACCGAAATGCGATCGGGTTTGTTTTTCTCCAAGATATGTACGTTTCAAACCTTTGACGAATGACTTCAACTTCCGTTTGGATGCTTCCACAAGCTGCTGCACAAATGAGCTCAAAGCACAGAGTAATCAAATTAAACAAAAGAAAGGAAAAGAAAAGAGCAAAAACGAAACTAAAGACACATAAAAGAGATAACAACACAATAGCAAACAAAGTCAAAAACAAGTAAAAAATATAAAAACAAATGAAACAGATGGCAAAGAGAGATAAAACCTGATCAATTTGATGGCCTACGAAAGGAATCTCCTTGAGACACAAAAATCGATCATTATCACCTTATTTTATTTTTGTTTTCTTTTTTTATTTATTTTTCGAAAACATTGGGTTGCCTCCCAATAAGCGCTTGGTTTAACGTCCTCAGCCCGACGTTGGTTCCATCATGGGAGGATCCAATTTCTGTTGTGCTTCTCTAATGGGCTTGGATCCCTCTTCTAACAAGATACGGTCAATGCATATGGAGGGCCTTGGATTTCAACAATTGTCCACTCAATAGCTATTTGTGTGATCTGTAAGTATTTCGGACGGTTTATCTCTGTATTCAGCAAGGCCCAATTTCCATTGTAACTCGCCCAAAGTATCATTCTCACCAAGAATCCATAATTCAAATGATCTGGAAGTGACTTAAGCTACAGGTATTGGCTTTCATCACAGAGGAAGAAGGTTCTCATTAGATAAAGGCAATTCAAGTACGAAATCATAGCCTATTGTGGTGATAGCCTATAGTCTCATCAAGCTTGTCACAGCTATTCCTCCACCTTTTTAGGCACTTGTATCAGCTTTCCTGGTTTTTGAAACTTTCTATCCTATGTGTTCACTAATAGCAACATCCACTCCATTCTTGCGAGTTAACTCAAAACATTGTTGTGGCAAATAATCAATAACGTCAAATGCAAAAACAGAATGTAAGTCATTAGAGTACCTCATTTCCTCAAAAATATTAAAACATATCACCTTGCCATCAAACTCTATGGTCAAAGTGCCATAATGAACATCAATCTTGATTTTAGCAGTTTTCGAGAATGGTCTCTCTATAAGAATCGGTGTTGGATTAGGAGATGTCTCATCCTCTATTTCAAGAACATAACAGTCTGCTGGGAAAATCAATTGATTCACCTGCACAAGCACATCTTCCACAACTCTTTTGGGATATGCATTAAAATGATCAGCAACTTGAATGGTAATACCAGTTTTCGCAAAAGGTCCAAGATTTAAAGAAGCATAAATAGAATATGGCATGACATTAATAGATGCTCCTAAATCTATCATAGCTCTTTCAAACTTGGTATTACCAATGGTGCATGGAATGATGAACGTACCTGGATCTTTGCATTTTGGAGGAATTTTTCTTAGCAATACAGCTGAAACACTTTCCCCCACACTTACTTTCTCATTTCCCTTCAACTTTCTCTTGTTGGTGCATAACTCCTTGAGAAATTTTGTACAACGAGGTACTTGCTCAATAGCATCTAGAAGTGGTATATTTACCTCGATTTTGTGAGAAGTTTCAAGGATTTCTTGTTCCTGTTTCTCCTTCGATTGTGCAAATCTACTAGGAAAAAGTGGAGGAGAAACATATGAAGGAATGGGAGTTATAGGATTTACTTGAGAAGTCAGTGTTTTGTTCATGGTGGAAGTGGTGTCATTTCCTTCATCAGTTTGTGATTTCTTTGGCAGGACATCTAATTGCTCTTCATTTTGCAAAGTTATCGCACAAGAATTATCTCTTGGATTGATCATCGTTTGACAAGATAATTCTTCTGAGCCTTGGCCCTCGAATTTGCTCATGCTAGTGGCCAATTGTCCCATTTGATTTGCCAGGTTTTGGATACTTGCCCAGTTTCCTGCTGGAATTGCATTGTGTTAGTGGCAAGTGCATTAACAATATCCTGGAGTGACATACCTGAGTTTTCTGGAGCCGGTTGCGGTGCTGGATGTGGCATTGGTGGTGGTTGCATTTGAAAAGGTTGTTGCACTCTAGGTTGATTGAAACCTTGTGGCCGATTTGGTATCACATTTGGAGTGATTGGTTGATGATTCCAGTAACTGAAATTATGTTGATCTTCGCATCCAGCATTGTAAGTGCTAGAGAAAGGATCATACCATTGCCTCGTTTGTCCTGGAAATCCACCCATGGCATTGGCTTGTTCCATATATTCTTCTTGTAAAGTTGGATACATGTCGATTGGATTCTCCATCGTAGAATATATCCCACATTCATAAGATTTTTGCATATCTCCTACAGCCATGTTTTCCACAAGAGAGGTTAGCTTAGAAAGTTGTTGTTCAATGTTCGGAGTGCTTACCTTATTTACTCTCCATGGTACTTGTGGCTCAAATCCGCTACTGAATTGATAGAAGTTTACTGCCATGTTGTCTAAACACAAACAATCAGAAAAGAAAAACAAAGAAAATAGGAATCAACAATGAAAACAAAATAACAAATCGATTAGAAAATCAATCCTGGGCAACGGCGCCAAATACTTGATGCGTTCGAAACTAGCAAGTATACTAGTCGCACAAGTAATAAAGTGATGAGTAAGATATCGTTCCCACGAGGATTGATTCTAATTGAATTTGTTATTTCCAGCAACAATAAACTAAACAGGGGGGATTTTTGTTGAATGCTTTACTAATGAAATAAGAATGCAAGTAAAGAATAACAAAACAGAAAGTAAATTTGAATGAAAAATCAATGGGAGAAACCTGGTTAAGGGATCCTTCTCTACCACAAGATATGGATTTGCGAATTAATGGTAGAATTGTCATCCAATTACACCATTGAAATTACCAACCGTAGATAACAACAAGCTCTGTTATCCCAATCTTTCCTTACTTTGTTGTTAAATAAAACAAGCTCTTTATTTAATCTCGATCCATTAAACAACCAAGAACAAGCTCTCTGAGTTTAATTCAATGGAAGCATTACGATGAGAAAGATAGGTTGATCTAAGAAATAAACACACAAGCTCGGATTATTTAACTTAGGTTGTATTCTCCAATTGCAATCTCTGATCACAATTTTGCTACTAAGGATTAGAAATTCAAGACAATTACGGATCAAGATTTCTACTTTAGCAATAGACAACAACCAGATTATATTCAGTTGGCCATTCCAAATACAATCAGCAAGCAATCATAAGCATTAGATATGGGAAAATACAAGCAACTTCAATTAGAGAATTGGATAACAACTTCTTGCACAATCAACTTACAAAAACCATATCAGGGCTTTGAAATCACCCTCAACCAATTCAGATTCAGTTACACATGTTTAAGAACGTGGTAAATACAATACAACATGGAGACATTCCAGAAAATGAAAGGGAAGGGAAAAACTTAGCCAATTTGATGTAATTCTCTTTGGATTGTAGTTCTTCCTCTTTCCAAGCTTCCTTTCTCCTTCAAGAACTCCAAGAGATGAAAGAATTCCAGAGCTTCAGCCTCCACCACGTTCTCCCCTCTTCAAGTTATGAAAATAAAACCCTAAAATGTGTTTAATTACTCTGCTACAGTGACTTGCTACAGTGCCCCGTATTATACATGCTACAGTGGCTTGTGGAATTATATTTTTATACATCTCACACTGTTTTGATTACAACTTTTGGTACACTGAATGGATTTATAAACCGTAAATTTCTCCAGAAAATAGACTTCGAGAGCTTTCCAACGGTATATAATATGTCATCGGGTTCATTGTATATCAATACAATTAAATCGAGAAGATGGTTGACTAGCAGAGGTGAAAATGAAGGGTTTTACTCCGTTTTTGTGCAAATTGCTCCAAAACTCCTACAAACATCAAAACCACACAAAAACATAAAAATACCAAGGAATATAGCAAAGAAACATGGACGAATTGATATAAAAGTAATACATAAATAGACACCTATCAGTCTCTTTGAGCTCGAGTCAAGTCATGTGGTAGCTTCTTGGTAACTAAGTAATTAACAATATCTGCATACCAAGGGGCTGCTACATGTAGAGATAGTAATTGTTCATCCGGAAAACTTTCTTGTAACGGCAGTATATCCTCGTCATGGACAATGCGACTGAGATGTAGAGATAGTAATTGTTCACTTCCCTTCTTATCTTTGATCTCCAAGTCAAATTCCTATAAAAGGAGTATCCACCTGATAAGCCTTGGTTTTGTATCTTTCTTTGTGAGCAAGTACCTCAAAGCTGCATGATCAGAATAAACGGTTACTTTAGTACCAATCAAATAAGATCGAAACTTTTCTAAGCAAAAATAACCGCTAGCAGCTCTTTCTCAGTGGTAGAATAATTAAGTTGAGCATCATTTAAAGTCCGAGATGCATAGTAAATGGCATGTGGAATTTGCCAATTCGTTGACCCAAAACGGCACCCACAGCGTAGTCACTTGCATCGCACATGATCTCGAATGGATGATTCCAATTCGGAGATTGGATTACTGGAGCCGAAGTCAAGAGTTCCTTCAGTTTCTCAAATGCCTCTTTGCATTTTTCATCAAATTCAAAGGCCACATCATTCTGTAATAATCTGCATAGGGGCAATGCTATCTTCGAGAAATCTTTGATGAATCTATGATAAAAACTGCATGACCAAGAAACGAACGAATATCCCGCACACTTGTGGGAGGTGGTAAGGAACATATAAGATCTATCTTGGATTTATCAACCTCTATACCTTAGCAGAAATAACATGTCCCAAAACTATACCCTGATCTACCATAAAATGACATTTCTCCCAATTCAAAACAAGGTTAGTTTATATACATCTTTGAAGTATAAAGGTAAGGTTGTCAAGGCATTTATCAAAAGAATCACCAAAAACACTAAAGTCATCCATAAATACCTCAATGATGTTCTCAACAAAATCAGAGAAAATACTTACCATACACCTTTGGAAAGTGGCAGGGGCATTGCAAAGACCGAATGGCATGCGTCGATAGGCAAATGTACCGAATGGGCATATGAATGTAGTTTTCTCTTGATCCTCAGGGGCAATGACAATCTGATTATATCCTGAATAGCCATCAAGAAAACAATAATGAGAATGACCTGCTAATCTCTCCAGCATTTGATCAATGAATGGCAAAGAAAAGTGATCCTTGCGAGTTACTGTATTTAGCTTCCGATAATCAATACAAACTCGCCAGCCAGTTTGGATACGGGTGGGAACTAGCTCATTATTATCATTCTTAACCACCGTAACACCAGATTTCTTCGGAACAACTTGGACTGGACTCACCCACTTGCTGTCCGAAATTGGATAAATCACACCCACATCTAACAATTTCAGGATTTCTTTCTTGAAAACTTCCATCATTGGAGGATTCAACCTCCGCTGTGCTTCTCGAGTGGGCTTGGATCCTTCTTCTAATAAGATACGGTGCATGCATATGGCTGGCTAATACCTTTGATGTCAGCAATTGTCCACCCAATGGCTGTTTTGTGATCTCGAAGCACTCGGATGAGTTTCTCTTCTTGTAGTGGTGCAAGGCCCTTTGCTATTATGACTGGTAAAGTATCTTTCTCACCAAGGAATACATGTTTCAAATGATCTGGACGAGGCTAAGCTCCAAAGGCAGGTGCTTTCATCACGAAGGGAAAAAGTTTCGCATTAGATAAGGCAATCAATGTACGAAAATCATACCTATTTGTGGTGATAGCTATAGCCTCATCCAAGCTTGCCACAGCTTCCTCCACTTCTTTAGACACTTGTATCAACTTTCTCGATTCTTTGGAATTTTTTGCCCCTATGTGCTCACTAATGGCTACTTCCAATGCATCCTTGCGAGTTAACTCAAAAAGTTGTTGTGCCAAATAATCAATAACATCCACTGCAAAAACAGAATGCAAGTCACTAGGGTACCTCATTGCCTCAAAAATATTGAAACGAATCACCTCGCCATCAAATTCCATGGTAAGAGTGCCATCATGAATATCAATCTTAGTTCGGGCAGTTTTCAAGAATGGTCTCCCCAAAAGAATCGGTGTTGGATTGGGAGATGTCTCATCCTCCATTTCAAGAACATAAAAGTCTGCTGGAAATACCAATTGATTCACATGCACAAGCACATCTTCCACAACTCCCTTGGGATATGCATTAGAATGATCAGCAAGTTGAATGATAATACCAGTTTCTGCAAGGGGTCCAAGATTCAAGGAAGCATAAATAGAATATGGCATGACATTAATAGATGCTCCTAAATCTAACATAGATCTTTCAAACTTGGTATTACCAATAGTGCATGGAATGGTGAACGTACCTGGATCTTTGCATTTCGGAAGAATTTTTCTTTGCAATATAGCTGAAACATTTTCCCCCACACTACCTCTCATCCTTTCAACTTCCTCTTGTTGGGCATAACCTTTGAGAAATTTGCATAACGAGGGCACTTACTGATAGCCTCCAGAAGTGGTATGTTTACCCGGATCTTGCGAAAAGTTTCCAGTATTTAGCGACAGTATTTCATTTTGCTATCTTGAAACTTTTCGCAAGATCGAGTAACAATACCCTCCTCTCTGTTGATGCTTCGCCAATAGCAGCTACAGATACCAGCGGTGTGCTTTCCAAGTCCCGGCTGTAACTATCATGACCCCCCCACGATATTGGTAATATCTTGAGGCATTTACCTTAGAAGGGATGTTTTGTTCAGGTTTTTAGGGGGTAGATTGAGTGGTATCATCCATTCATCAATGTGTGATTCTTTGATGGAATCTCTAATGCTTCCCACTCTTAAAGTTACAGCCCTAGCATTCTCTCTTGGATTGATCACCGGCTGAGAAGGTAATTTTCCTGAGCTTTGACTCTCAAATTTGCTCATGTTAGTGGCCAATTGTCCCATTTGATTTTCCAGGTTTTGGATACTTGCCCTAGTTTCCTGCTGAAATTGCATTGTGTTAGTGGCAAGTGCTTTAACAATATCCTGGAGAGATATACCTGAATTTTGTGGAGCTGGTTGTGGTGCTGGTTGTGGTTGTGCTTGAAATGGTTGCTGCACCCTTGGTTGATTGAAACCTGGTGGTCGATTTGTTATGGCATTTGGGGCAATTGGTTGATGATTCCCATATCTTAAATTAGGGTGATCTCTCCATCCAGCATTGTAAGTATTGGAGAAAGGGTCATACTTTTGCCTTGGTTGTCCTGGAAATCCACCCATGGCATTGGCTTGTTCTGTATCTCCTTCTTGCAAAGTTGGACACATGTCGGTTGGATGGTCCATGGCAGAACATACTCCAAATGCATAAGATTGCTGCATATGTCCTACAGCCATTTTTTTTTACAAGAGTGGTAAGTTTAGAAAGTTGATGTTCAATGTTTGAAGTACTTACCTCATTTACTCTTTTTGGTAGTTGTGGCTCAAATTGACTGCTGAATTGTTGGGAGTTCGCTGCCATGTCACTAATAAAACGTCTTGCCACGTTCGGTGTTTTATTAACTAGTGCTCCACCACTAGCAGCATCAATGATACTCCTTTACATGGGTAGGAGACCCTCATAGAAATATTGAATTAGGAGTCCATCACCAATTTGGTGGTTTGGACAGCTAGCACATAACCTCTTAAATCTCTCCCAATATTCATGAAGTGATTCTCCATTGTGTTGTCGAATGCCACTAATATCTTTTCTAATATTTGTAACTTTCGAGGCTGGAAAGTATTTCTCCAAAAAAGAGTTTTACTCATAATACAAGTGGGTATGGTACCTGTGGTAGATGTATAGCCAATCTTTTGATCGAATCTGCTAATGAGAATGGGAAGGCTCTCAATTTAATTTGCTCTTCAGAAACACTGGTTGGCTTCATACTTGAGCATACCACATGAAATTCTTTGAGGTGTTTGTTCAGATCCTCTCCTGCAAAACCATGAAATGTAGGTAAGAGATGAATTGATACCGGGCTGCTGGATTGTAACAAATCAAGAGAGGATCTTCAAGTTGATAAACAACTCAGCCAATGACTAGAACAAGGATTATGAAACCCAATAAACACTCAAACTAGGGTAACAAGCTCACCACCAAGGTAAACACCAATGGGATACATAAAATTCACCACCCAAGGATGTAAACAAAGGATACAGGGCTTAAAACTAACTCACCACTCTATGGAATCCACCAAGAGATACAGAGTTAAGAGAAATCAGTTAAACACTGGAATTCATTAAAATCTAATTCCAAATTCACTCCTTGATACACAAACTTAGACTTAAATAACTTGGACAACTCCAGCATAGGTAAAAGACAATAATTAAATGATTTCAACAATTACAGCCAACTTACTACATTGACAACTGATTTATTAACTAAGACTCATAAGTAAACTCATTAGATAATAAAGCATAAACAACTAAGCTAGAAATTCAAATTCCAACCAACTAAGCAATCAAATTCAAATTCTAGAGTAGACTTTAATGCACCATTAACTATGAACCAGCTGTGAAGAGATAGTCATAGATTCCTGCAGACAACTCCAAATGACACATTGACAAATGTGTTAGAAAGCTGACTTCAAGATCTTTTATAGCCACAAATCTTGACATTTAATTCTCTGCACAGCAATACCATTCTTTTACGAAATTATCCCTCATTCTGGTTCATGTGCACTCCTGACCATTGTAACAATTTGCACCCCTTGATGATCTATCATGAATCCCATGGATTGCAACACTCCTGTGTCAAGCTCCCCTGGTTGAGAAAGACTCGACCTCGAGTCTTGATTGTTGTTTTCACCAAGATAAGGACTAAGGTCAGAGATATTAAATGTGTTGGAAACACCATAATGCTCAGGTAGCTCAACTTTGTAAGCATTTTCTCCAATGCGTTGTAAAACTTTGAATGGGCCATCAGCTCTAGGCTTCAACTTGGCATATTTGCCTGGAGGAAACCTTTCTTTTCTAAGGTGTATCCACACTAGATCTCCTTCTTTGAACTCAGCATACTTTCGATGTTTGTTTGCTGCAGCTTTATACTTCTCATTTTGCTTCAAAATCTTCTCTCGGACTTGTTCATGCAGTTTCTTGATGTTCTTAGCTATCTCCTCTGCATCACTGCTAAATTGAGTTTTGGAAGGAATAGGAGCTAAATCCAAAGGACTTATTGGATTCTTGCCATAAACAACCTCAAAAGGACTATGACCAGTGGTTTGACTTGATGATCTGTTGTAAGCAAACTCAACTTGAGGTAAAACAAGATCCCATTGTCGTAAATTCTTACCAACATAACTCCTCAGAAGATTTCCCAAGCTTCTATTGATAACTTCAGTTTGCCCATCTGTTTGAGGATGATGAGATGAACTAAAGTTAAGTGTAGTCCCCAGCTTTCTCCAAAGCGTACGCCAAAAATGAGATAAGAACTTTGGGTCACGATCTGAGACTATGGCCTTAGGAATGCCATGCAATTTCACAATCTCCTTGAAGTACAAATCGGCCACGTGAGTCGCATCATTTGTCTTGTTACAGGGGACAAAATGAGCCATTTTAGAAAATCGGTCAACCACCACCATGATTGAATCTTTGTTTCGTTGTGTTCTAGGCAATCCCACCACAAAATCCAAGCTAACATCTTCCCATGGATCATTAGGAACAGGTAATGGAGTGTACAAACCAGTGTTCTGCCCATGACTTTTTGCCACATGACAAATTGTACACCTCTTCACATGCTTCATCACATCCCTTTCCATCTTAGGCCAATAGAAGTTTTCCTTCACAATAGCAATAGTTTTGTCTCTCCCAAAATGACCGCTAATGCCACTGCCATGTGCTTCATTAAGGATTAATTCTCTCAAGGAACATTGAGGAATACACAATTGGTTTGCCTTGAGTAGATAACCATCCTGCAAAAACAAATTGGTTAGATAAAAACTCATTACAATTACTCCATATTTTGCCAAAATCTGGATCATCCTTGTAAAGCTCTTTTAAAACTTCAAACCCAACAACATTCACTTGCATAGAGGTTAGCAAAGAATGTCTTCGGCTTAAGGCATCAGCCACCACATTTTGAACTCCAGATTTATGCTTGATGGTAAAGTTGAAAGCTTGAAGAAACTCTACCCATCTAGCATTTCGAATATTAAGCTTCTGTTGGCTGTTGATGAACTTCAAAGCTTCATGGTCAGAATATAGAACAAATGGTTTTGGCAAGAGATACTGACTCCAATGCTTCAAAGCTCGACAAATAGCATACAACTCTTTGTCATAAGTTGAGTACTTTTTGCGAGATGCATTCAATTTTTCACTAAAGAAAGCAATTGGTCTGCGTTCTTGGCTAATAACAGCACCAATACCAATAGTGGAAGCATCACATTCAACTTCAAAAACCTTGTTGAAATCTGGAAGTGATAAGATAGGAGCTTCTGTCATTTTCTTTTTAATCAGCTCAAAGCTTCTTTGTGCATCTTTCGTCCAAGTAAAACCATTACCCTTTAAGCATTCAGTGATTGGAGCCATTATAGTACTGAATCCTCCAATAAATCGATGATAAAATGAAGCTAACCCGTGAAAACTTCGAATGTTGTGGACTGATGTAGGAATCGGCTAATTCTGAATTGCTTCAATCTTGCTAGGGTCCATCTGAATTCCATCTTTTGAAACCACATACCCCCAGAAAATGAGGCTTTTGGTGAAGAACTCACACTTCTTCAAGTTGGCATAAAGCTTTTCACTTCTCAAGGTGTGAAAAACTTGCTGAAGATGATCCAAGTGATGCTCCTCATTTTTGCTGTACACAAGTATATCATCAAAATATACAACAACAAACTTGCCAATGAATGGTTTAAAGACATGGGTCATCAACCGCATAAATGTACTTGGTGCATTAGATAGGCCAAATGGCATCACCATCCATTCATAAAGGCCATTCTTTGTTTTAAATGCAGTCTTCCATTCATCACCAGGTCTCATACGAATTTGATGATAGCCACTTCGAAGATCAATTTTTGAGAAGACAGTAGCACCATGAAGTTGATCAAGAAGGTCGTTGATAGGTGTCTATTTATGTATTACTTTTATATCAATTCGTCCATGTTTCTTTGCTATATTCCTTGGTATTTTTATGTTTTGTTTGGTTTTGATGTTTGTAGGAGTTTTGGAGCAACTTGCACAAAAATGGAGTAAAACCCTTCATTTTCACCTCTGCTAGTCAGTGATCATCTCGGATTTAATTGTATTGATATACAATGAACCCGATGACATATCATATACCGTTGAAAAGCTCTCGAAGTCTACTTTTTTGAGAAAATTACGGTTTATGAATCCATTCAGTGTACCGAAAGTTGTAATCAAAACAGTGTGAGAAGTATAGAAATGTAATTCCACACATCAATGTAGCATGTATAATACGGGACACTGTAGCATGTTACTGTAGCAGAGTATTTAAACACATTTTAGGGTTTTATTTTCATAACTTGAAGAGGGGAAAACGTGGGAGAAGGCTGCATTTCTGGATTTCTCTCATCCCTTGGAGTTCTTGAAGGAGAAAGAAGATTTTGAAAGAGGAGGAACTACAATTCCAAGAATATTCATCTAAAAAGAAGATTTTCAAAGAATTTGCTAAGTTCTTTCTTTCCTTTTCAATTCTGGAATTTCTCTGTATGGTATTTGTTATTCTGATTGAATATGTGTAACTAAATCTGAATTGGTTGAGGGTGATTTCAAAGCCCTTGATATGGATTTTGTGAGTTGATTGTGTAAGAAATTGTTATCCAATTCTCTAATTGAAGTCGCTTGTATTTTCCCATATCTAATGCTTATGATTGCTTACTGATTGTATTTGGAATGGCCAACTGAATATAATCTGTTGTTGTCTATTGCTAGTTTAGAAATCTTGATCAGTAATTGTCATGAATTTCCAATCATTAGTAGCAAAATTGTGATCAGAGATCGCAATTGGAAAATACAACCTAGGTTAAATAATCCGAATTTGTGTGATTATTGCTTAGATCAACCTATCTTTCTCATCGTAATGCTTCTATTGAATTAAACTTAGAGAGCTTGTTATAGGTTGTTTAATGAATAGAGATTAAATAAAGAGCTTGTTTTATTTAACAACAAAGTAAGGAAAGATTGGGATAACAGAGCTTGTTGTTATCTACGGTTGATAACTTCAATGCTGTAATTGGATTACAATTCTATGTTAATTCACAAATTAATATCTTGTGGCAGAGAAAAAACCCTTAACCAAGTGTCTCTCATTGATCTTTCATTCAAATCAACTTCTGTTTTGTTATTCTTAATTTGCATTCTTATTTTATTTAGTTAATCATTCAACAAAACCCCCATTGTTTAGTTTATTGTTGCTAAAAAATAACAAATTCAATTAGAATCAATCCTCGTGGGAACGATATCTACTTATCACTTTATTACTTGTGCGACTAGTATACTTGCTAGTTTTGAACGCATCAAGTTTTTGGCGCCGTTGCCGGGGATTGATTTTCTAATCAATTTGTTATTTTTTTTTCATTGTTGATTCATATTTTCTTTGTTTTTCTTTTCTGATTGTTTGTGTTTAGAAAACATGGCAGTAAACTTCTATCAATTCGGTAGCGGATTTGAGCCACAAGTACCATGGAGAGTAAATGAGGTAAGCACTCCGAACATTGAACAACAACTTTCTGAGCTAACCTCTCTTGTGAAAAACATGGCTGTAGGAGATATGAAAAAATCTTATGAATGTGGGATATATTCTACGATGGAGCATCCAATCGACATGTATCCAACTTTACAAGAAGAATATATGGAACAAGCCAATGCCATGGGTGGATTTCCAGGACAAAGAGGCAATGGTATGATCCTTTCTCTAGCACTTACAATGCTGGATGGGAAGATCAACATAATTTCAGTTACTGGAATCACAACCAATCACTCCAAATGTGATACCAAATCGGCCACAAGGTTTCAATCAACCTAGAGTGCAGCAACCTTTTCAAATGCAACCACCACCAATGCAACATCCAGCACCGCAACCAGCTACACAAAACTCAGGTATGTCTCTCGAAGATATTGTTAATGCACTTGCCACTAACACAATGCAATTCCAGCAGGAAACTGGGGCAAGTATCCAAAACCTTGCAAATCAAATGGGACAATTGGCTACTAGCATGAGCAAATTCGAGGGCCAAGACTCAGAAAAATTATCTTCCCAAACAGTGCTCAATCCAAGCGAGACCGCTAGTGCGATAACTTCGCAAAGTGGAGAGCAATTAGATGTCTTGGCAGGAAAATCACAAACTGATGAAGGAGATGACACCACATCCACCATGAACAAAACATTGACTTCTCAGGTAAATCCTATAACTCCCATTCCTTCATATGTTACTCCTCCACCTTTT
>SNVD02002098.1:0-15595 GCA_013180625.2 Boswellia sacra | reverse complement strand
AAACTCAGAAAAAAAAATGTTATGCAGCAAATAATCCCACCAAAAGTAGATAATATGCTATTGCTGGGTATGGTATTGCCACATAATCCAAAAATGCAATGTTCTTCAGTATACAAAATTCGAAATCAAAGTAAAAGTTTACTTTTGCTCAGCAATTAGATTTTTCAGAACAAAACATGAAGATGCAGAGTCAACAATGTTTGAAACACAGAAAGACAAAACATTTTAACATAGTCAAATTTAACACTTACCTGGCATAAAAAATTCCATGACAGATAACTTCATTTAACTGACCTGCAACAAAAGGACAAACAACTTATAGTTAATTTATGCCCTACTATATGAAGAAGGCTGATAAAAACATACAAAAAAAATGTACCTAGTCAAAAGGAAAACTAGGAAACAGATCTGAGAATGCAAATTGATAAAAAATGCATCAATTCAGACAATATATAAATAAATGTTAAATTTAGGTGAGCAATGGGGATGGGTGGGCAATGGCTTTGGAACTGATCTGGAAAAACTTTTAAAACTTATGATAGATGAAAGCAATCCTAGACTACCAGTTGGATACATCAAATTGAATGAGGTCTCTATGCAAATTCTATATTCCTTGTACATATTGTGCAGCTTTTGTCATTTTTTTTTGATGATTTTTCTGAATATTTCAGATGGCAAGCCGAGGAAAGATGAATTCTCTTTCCCTAAGGGCCATAATGAGCTCCTTACACAAAGTAAATTCCCAGTATTGTTTCACCCAACTATATTAATTCAGAGAGCTGTGGAAATAATATTCATTTCGTCAAAGCCAAGCACGGAATTATACATAAGTTAAAAGTTTTAGCTCGTTTTCCTCTCTCAAAAATTGAGAGTTTCTAGTTCTGGTTTGTGCAGGAGGGATTCGTTGTTAGTAGGTCACACAGTAAGTCCAATGCAATCAAGACAATTTGTCCGATGACAGTATGCATCAAGATTGCCAAGGAAATACAAGGGCACTTATGAAACGTTGGTGTTGACAGATAAAACGGTTGCAGTTGCAAGCACTTCCAGGATATATTATGTTTAGAAGGCAGGGGAAAGAAAACATATTCCTAAATTTTTCTTAGGGAAGTTTATCAGTATATGAATCATTTCTTAGGGAAGTTAAAAAGAGTTTCCCACGAAGGTATGCAGGAGGTGTTAGATTGTATTAACATCTTTAACTTAAGAAAATTAATTTATTCACATACAAATACCAACCATTAACACAAATAGGATCATAATTGAAAAAAGAAAACTAACCTTTATCCACACATTCAGAGGACCGAAGCGGGTGTGAGACTGAGAGTTGAGTTCCGACGCGGGTGGAGGTGCTGCCATGGTGAGGAAGATGTGAGAGAGAGACAAACGAGCAGAAGATGATTTTACTATAGGATTACGATTGTGGGAAGGAATGAGATTAGGGAGAGAGAAATTAGGGGTTTAGATTGGGTTGAGATAATAGAGAGAGAGAGAGAGAGAGAGAGGAGGGAAACGGGAAAATTATACCGAGTGAATTTACTGCAAGCCTTTAAAAACTGCCGTATATATATAGTATTTCAACTGCGACCGTGGTAGCCCGCCATAGAATTTACTTTTCTACTGCATTTCTTATTGCCCGCGGTAAATAGTTGTAGGAAATGACTTTTTTTTTAGTAGTGTGGTTTAGTATTTTGAGTTCATATTTATCGTTCAGTATGATGAGTTCATATGTACAATGTCAAATTGAGCATTTGGAGGGTTGGAGGCCTAACGATATTATTTCATTATAAGCATGTTGTGGTGGTTGAGTCTACTTTGTCCTAGAAAGAATTGAGAAAAAATTTTGTAAGTGTTTTTTAAATGACTTGCATGTTGGTTATGTTTTGAAAACAGAGGAAACTCTATCCAATTTTCATCAAAATTTCCAAAAGGACGTTTTTAGTATTTTTAATACAAGATTTATATTTTAAAAGCTAATATTTTTACAAAGTAGTGTAGCAAAAGTGTAGTGAGTCAATTTTTATCAAGACTCCTTTCAATTATCTCTTTCTTTTCTTAATTTTTAAATCTTAGAAATAGTGATAATTGGGACGGTTTGTTACATATTTGAACTTCGACATCCTATTCATCTGGATTTTTCTTGTTGCTGTGCATCGCCTAGTACATGAGATGTAGAAGATATACTTGAAGTTTATCCTTTTGCCATCTCAAGTCTGAATTGTGGAGTTCATTATCTAAATCTCTTACTAGTATCTGTATATGTTGGTGTTGTTAGAGTTTGAGGCTGATTATCATATTGTCTTCCATCATAATTAGAACTACAACTTCTAAAGATCAATCAGAACGGTCATTTGGTCCATCTGATATAGAACATGAATCATCATTTTTCTATCCTAATATATGAATAGGCCAATGATGTGTTACTCGTAAATCATAATTTCTGTTGAATCCTTTTATATTGCTTCTTGTAGGACTTTTCCTAAACATTTGCTACTTTTCTTAGTTTATCATGTTTCCAAGAAATCTTTTTTCTTTTTCTGTTGTTGAAAATACATAAACTATTCTTGGAACACATATTGACTATAATAGTCACTATCGATACTGATGCTTTTGATCATCATGATTGGCTTTGGATTCTTATGAGCATGAAAAAGATTTATTAGTTGTAATTTTTGCACTCTTTTTAACATCTTTCTCTTTTCATACAACTTTTCCTTAATTTGTTCTTCTTATGTCAAAATACTCTCTAATGCTTGATTTTTTTCCAAAGCATTAGTGTTGTTCCAATTAATTGCTTTTTCAATTGTACCAAATTCTATGAGATCTAGCTTTTGAACAATCCAGCTTCTAGCAACATAATTTCTTGAAGAACTTGTGACAAATTCTAGCTTAGGAAACTTGGCCATATGAATACAACCACCATATTAAACAAATTGAGATCTCTAGATCATACGAGTTCTTGGCATGTGAGAACAAGATCTAGGATTTTTGTTTTCAAGTTGGCATTTTTTGTGTGGATAGATAGTAGCTATTTCTCTAGGAAAAGAAACTAAAGTTCTATCAGCTACAAGTTTTTCTATTTTGGGCTTTTCATGAAACACTTGTGGCTTGTTGCTTTGTTCATTCTGATTAATCCATTTGGAAGGAAAAATGAGTTGATTCTATTTAAAGGTTTGGTGCTGAATGATAGTAACATTACTAATGAGTTTGGTAAAAGGCATATTTGTATGGCTCAAAAAGAATAAATGAGTTTGGACTTTCTAGGTCATGGTATGATGTATTGCTAGAGCCAACTAACTTGGATTCATGTATACTACATGTAGTTGGATTAGTATTTTGATAGTGTTTGAGAGAGTAGGCTTAGCAAAATTAAGAATAAAGTTTGGGTCTACCTGAAGAGCAACATGACCTTGGTTTAGACACCTTTTAGCTGCTGTGATAAAAGCCTTTTCAAAAGTTTGGCATCGTGCATCCAACAAAGCAACAAAACAAGTAACTTTTTTCCTACCAAGAATAATGGTTGAAATCCTATTGTGATTGCTCTCAAATGACTTCCTTTACAACCTTCTTGCCTATTTTTTGAATAGTTGTAGCCATTTCAAAAGAACTTGAAGAAATTGATTGTACAAGAACTTTGGAAGACTTATAGACAGGCTTAAGTTTTACTTGACGAACTGGAACTATATATTCCAGCTTAGGAAGAAAAGTCTTTACATCTTAGTATTTATACATGTTAAGAAGATCTAAATTGAAAGGTTATAATGAGTTGGATTGTGTTGAGAATTCCTGATTTGCTTCATCATGAAAGTTGGTAACTGGATTAGAAGAAGATGGAGTTTCTAAACTAAAAGCTTGTGATTCAATGTTTGCTACATCGTGGCTATCCATGGTCATATATTGTTGTAAAACAAATTGAAACACAAGAGAGAATATAGATTTCAAACTTTTGTTGTGATAAGCTCTAAATATGCCTTCACATTGGCTTAAAACGAGCACGACACCAACAAAAAGCTTAGATCTATACTTCTTAACACTAGGTAACTTAAACCCAAACTAAGATCTTGATTTAGAAACTTTCATCCTTATTCAAAATCAAAATGATAAAATTCAACTATGGTAGAGCCAATTTGAGAGCATTTTATTATCTTAAACCTTATAAGCATTCAAGTGGAGAATAGAATCAAGATTCCTTTTGGGAATGAAGGCTCCGATACTAAAATAAGGTTTTCTTCTACAAAGAGAATAATTTACGTTGATACCCAACTCTACTCCATACAAGGAGGCATCCATATCTTTTATATAGATATACCAAGGATACTATTCTTATCTATAAAGAATCTCCTTTACACCTAATACACTCTTTATATTACATTAATATTATATCAATTAGCTATGATCGAAATAATATTAGACTTAATAGGTTTTTGAGTTTCTCATTTTCTTATAACACTCAAAAATTGCATCCAAAATGGCAAAAAGAGCTCTGCACAATGAGTCATTGTTAGTTTGTTCAATAACTAACAATTATGCATTGTCTATATTTCAAATCATAAGATTATTACTACGTTAGTTAGTTCAAGGGTAGTGTAATTACTATATAACTAATTGCCTAATTTCACACTCAAGATACATATATAAAGCATTGGTAAGCTCTCTTATATGTAAAATAACTCCTAATAAGTCATTGTTAGTCTCGTCATCTTATTACTACTTTAGTTATTTCAAGGGGCAGTGCAATTACTATATAACTAATTGCCCAATTTCATACTCAAGATACATATATAAAGCATTGGAGAAGCTCTCTTATATGTAAAATCACTCTAATATGAGTCATTGTTAGTCTCATTGCAAAAAAAATATTATTTATTTTTCTCTTTTAAATTATATTAAGATGTTAATTTACTTAAGCTTTCTCAACTAGCCTATTATATTCCAATATATTCATGCACTTGTGAGTATATTAAAATTTGCATAATAAGGCCTTCTTGTAAGAATCTAGATTTAGTTGAATCTTGTTATTTGGGCTTAGTCTCTCAGCCTTTGGGCTTATTATATAGAGTGTAGTTTTATTTAACCCCACTTCCTATAAAGAATTAAGTATTTTCATTATTAATGATAGTCTACAATGGAAAAAAAAAAAAGTATTGACCAATTACCTGAACTAGAATTAGGGAATAGCTGATGCATTTTAAACTAATAAATATATTAATTACACAAGTAATAAATTGATAAGTACAGTATCGTTCTTACAAGGATTTGTTCTAATCAATTTATTATTAAAGACACTGTTAAAATAAAAAGAGGGTCTTGTTAAAGATTAAACTACATAAAATATTAAAGCAAATAAAGAATGGTATAACACAAAATTAAATAATATGCAAAATAACAATGAGAAAGACATGGTCAAGGGATCATTCTCTACCACTAAGCATAAAATTGTAAATCAACAATATAATTGTTATCCAATTTTCTATTGAAATCAACCGTAATGTAACAAGAATGTCTGTTACCCCTATCTTTCTTTAGTTTGTTGTTAAATAAAACAAACTCTTTATTTAATTTTCTTTCATCAAGCAACAATCAACAAGCTCTCTAAGTATAATTTATCGGAAGTATTAAGATGAGAAAGACGGGTTTATCTAGACAATAAACACACAAGCTCGAATTATTTAACTTTGGTTATATTCCCCAATTACAATCTCTGATCATAGCCTACTACAAAATCAATAAAGATTTAAGACATTATAGATCAAGATCTTTAAACTAGCGATAGATAATCAAATCCTATTTCGTTGGCCACCTAAATAAAACAAGAAAATAATCATAAACAATCATCAGAGAAGAACATAAACAACTTTAATTAGAAAATTAGATAATAATATCTGAATACTCTATTCACAAAAGTCATGTCTAGGGTTTTCAAATCACACTTAACAAAAAAAAAATTAACTACATATAACTATAAGATTAAACATAAAATAAATAATTAACAACGTGAGAAATTCTAGAGAATGAAAGGAAAAGAAAGAACTCAGTGTCAAGCCTGAGAAAATCCTCTATGCAGATGAATCTTCATAGCCTCATAATTCCTTTCTCCTTCTAGGCCCTTTCTTTTCTTCAAAGACTAATAATAACATGATAGTCAACCATAATTTTTTCCTCTGAGGGTTTATTTATATCCCTTGTATGTTTTGGAGTAAGTAGGAAACACAACTTAGTCTATAAGATTCTTTCCTGTTTGTTTCTTTTATTGTGCCCAAGTCGCAGCTTCAAAACCTCGCAGTTGCGGCTCTAGCTCACTGGAACTAGGTCTGACACTTCAAATGCTAACGCCACAACTCTGAATCTTAAGGTTGTGGCCTTGACTTGTTGTCTACAAAATTGGCTGATTTCCCTCTTTTTAGTATAAACTTCTCCGAAACTCCTATAAACAACAAAACAAAAATAAAATATAAAAATACCAAGAAATATAGCGAAAAACATAGAAAATTTATATAAAATGATATATAATCAAACAAATATCAATAGCCCACAACTTCAAATTAAATATTTTATTAAAAACTATTAAATTCTTTTAATAATTAACAACTACTAGAATAACAAAAAAATTGTACATAATTAAGTAGGATGACATGCACATTATGTAATTTTCATTACAGTAACATGAATATTTTATTTTCCACTTCAATGAACGACATTATGTTAATGAAATAAAAAGTGTAAATTAAATATTTACACTATTCCATAATTTATAAATTCAAAAATATTTATTACCATTATAAAATACTAATTATGTACATAATTAAAGATAATGTTAACCTATAAAATGTAATGTGAAACTTGCAATAAGGTGTTACAAAGTTATAATGAGGAATATTGAAGTTGCAACCTAACAACTAAAAGTAGCAAAAACAAACTTTTAACTTGAAACCAAACTTGAACCTACAATAAGGGATGATGAACTTAAAAAGTAAAATGTTAATTACTTAAATATGATTTGAAACTCACAATAAAGTTAACCAAAGTTGCAACGAGAAATATTGAAGTTGCAGCCTAACACATAAAAGTAGCAAAATCAAACTTTCAACTTGCAATCAAACGAAACTTGTAACAAGAAATGATGAATTTGCAGAACATAACATTAACTTGTAAATACAACATGAAACTTGCGACAAGGTTAAACTCAAAGTTTAAGCCTATCACCTAAAAGTGGTAAAATGAAACCTTCAACTTACAATAAAATGTAACTTGTAACAATGTAGCATAAACTTATAAAAAAAATATTAACTTATAAAATTTAGCATGAAAACTACAACAATCTTAACCAAAGTTGTAACGAAGAACGTTGAAATTGCAGTCTAACACCTAAAAGTAGTAAAATCAAACTTTCAACTTGCAACCAAATGAGACTTGTAAAAATGAAGTTGTAAAAAATACATTAAATTCTAAAATATAACATAAAACTTCCAAAAAGGCTAACCAAAGTTGCAACAAATAACGTCAAAGTTGCAGCTTGACTCCTAAAAGTAGTAAAATCAAACCTTTTACTTATAATCAAACGTTGACTTGTAACAAGGAACGATGACCTTGTAAAACGTAATGTTAACTCGTAAAATATAATATGAAAATGCAGCAAGTTTAACCAACGTTGTAATGAGAAACGTCAAAATTGCAGCTTGACAACTAAAAAGTAGTAAAATCAAACATTTAACTTGCAACAAACTTGGACTTGTAACAAGAAATCATCTACTTATAAAACATAACATTAACTTTTAAAATGTAATGTAAAACTTGCAACAATGTTAACCAAAGTTGTAACAAGGAATATCGAGTTGTAACCTAATACCTTAAAGTAGAAAAATCAAACATCCAATTTGCAACCAAACATAGATTTGTAGCAAAGAAGAACTCATAAAATATAATATTAACTTTTAAAATATAACTTGAAAATTGCAATGAGGTTAACCAAAGTTATAACGGAGCATGCCAAAGTTTTAACTTGACACCTAAAAGTAGAACTGTCAAACCTTCAACTTATAATCAAACGTGGAAATATAATAAGAAATGATGAACTTGTCACTTATAACATTAACTCGTAAAATATAACGTGAAAATTGCAACAAGATGAACCAAAATTGTAACAAGAAATATCAAAGTTTCAACCTAATACCTAAAAGTAGCAATCAAATATTTAACTTGCAACCAAATGTGAACTTGTAATAAATATCAATGAACTTATAAGATATATTAACATTAACTTGCAATAGGTAGCACAAAAGTTGCAAGAAATTGAAACAAAGTTTAGTATAGAAAATATAAACTTGTACCATGATACAATAATATTGCTAAATTAATTAATTCTCTTTGATTTTATATCCAACTTATAGAGTTATAATTAAATCATTGAATTTTTTTTTTGGAAAATTTGCACTTTTTAATATTATAATTAATTAAAATTAAAAAATTATTGAGTTTTCTTCTCTTTGTTATAATACATATATATGCTAAGCAAAATTAATTAATTCTCTTTGATTTTATATCCATCTTATAGAGTTATAATTAAATCATTGATTTTTTTGGAAAATTTGCACTTTTTTAATATTATAATTAATTAAAATTAAAAAATTATTGAGTTTTCTTCTCTTTGTAATAATAAATTTATATGCTAAGCAAAATTAATTAATTCTCTTTGATTTTATATCCATCTTATAGGGTTATAATTAAATCATTGAATTTTTTTTGGAAAATTTGCACTTTTTTAATATTATAATTAATTAAAATTAAAAAATTATTGAGTTTTCTTCTCTTTGTAATAATAAATTTATATGCTAAGCAAAATTAATTAATTCTCTTTGATTTTATATCCATCTTATAGGGTTATAATTAAATCATTGAATTTTTTTTGGAAAATTTGCACTTTTTTAATATTATAATTAATTAAAATTAAAAAATTATTGAGTTTTCTTCTCTTTGTAATAATAAATTTATATGCTAAGCAAAATTAATTAATTCTCTTTGATTTTATATCCATCTTATAGGGTTATAATTAAATCATTGAATTTTTTTTGGAAAATTTGCACTTTTTTAATATTATAATTAATTAAAATTAAAAAATTATTGAGTTTTCTTCTCTTTGTAATAATACATTTATATGCTAAGCAAATTTATGTGTTCAATATTTAATTTATCATAATAAACTTTTATTAAAATATTTACAAAGTAAAGAAAATATTTATTATACTTAAAAATATTATATAAATTTGCACATGCTAACATTTTATCTTTTATTTTTTTTATTTGCAATATGATCCTTAGATATGATTTATTTATATTTATTTCTTTTTAAAATGTGATGTATTGATACATAGGATGTACTATATCCAAACTCTTTAGTCACAATAGAATTTAGGCCTGAAACCAAAAGGATATCCATCCTATCTCTGACAAACATGCATTAGTTAAAATCATATTCAAGCAATGCAATGGAACCTAGAACCTGAAACCAACAAACTAACGAAATTAAAAAGCTCAAGCTACAATAACCTGAATTTAGATTTAAAATTTTAACATGTTATATGACCGTTCTTTATTGCAATCCAATTTTTGTAATTTTTTTTTTTGGCATAAAAATTAACTATCTCTAAGTGTGCATCTGATATACTATATAGAATTGTATAATTATCATTGCATTAGATAGCATCGTATTGAGTTGTCTTACATAGGATTACATAAACTCTATACTTTATTTATTTTGTCATTGTATTGGATAATTATTAAATAATACTATGTTTCGCAAAACACTAATTCGGATTGTGTTAATTTTTGTATATTAGTTTAAAATAATTTAAAAACAATATCATATAAATTTCGATTAAAAAAATTAAAATTCATCATTTGAGCCTAATAATTATCTTCATACGTACAAAAATAAATTAATATTTATTTTTTAATTACATATTATTGAAATAGTAACGATATCAGATATCAAATAAAAAATACAAACCATATTTAATTGTCAAGGAACTTGGAATACATACATAAAATAGGAAACAAAAAAGATTCTTAATTTTTGGCAATATAAACTCCAATAACTAAAATAGGAAACAAAAATATCTTACAATAATGATCTTTGAATGCTCAATCACTCAATGATAAATACCTAAAAGAGAACTTTGATAAAGAATGAACTAAAAAAGAACTATAAAATATATAAACATTGCCTTAAATCCATATATGGGTGGATATCATCCTAATATCGGTAAGATAGTGACGGTAGAATACAGGAGTGAAAGAGCATTACATTAGTCCTAACAAACGGAGCTACTGGGTTAGTAAAGTTATTACAAAGCTTATCTCATTGGCAAAAGACAAAAGGAAGTCAAGTTTCTCTTACCCGTATATGCGCCAAATTCAAAACAAAAGGCATGCTCTTTTCCTATAACTTCCTCCAAAACAAGACAGATACTAACCAAATTCATGGTCCTTTCCTCAAAAGATTAAGCACAAATGTCAATTTTCTTTTATCCGTCAATGATTTAATACTAATCCGCAAGCAAGACATCTCAATCTGTCACATGCAGCATTTCCAATGCTTAATTTAATTTTAAACCAAAACAAAAAGAATAAAATATACACTATATCCCATCAAAACTATAACTTCAAAGCATTATTATTCTATTGTAACATAAAACTAAATTGTTTCACATACTTACCAGTTTATATAGATGGAATTTAAATCATTCAGCTAGCATGAAAAAAAAAATGTTTTTTTACTATTTTCTTAAATAAAAATATGCATGAAATGGAAGCTTCCTTGTTTAATTTAAGTTTAGATAACCAAACAAATATTGTGTCAAAAAGAAGCTAAAATTATCTCTCTTTAACAACTCATCTTACTAGCAAAATTCCCAAATGGGATATGACATTAAAAGAATAACTGAAAGGAGTATGTTGGGGATATCTTTAATAATAATGGAATCGTCACAAGGGGCAAATCAAAGTTTCATATGCATTGAGATCTATCTTAAATTTTCAACAATTTTTTATTTATTTATTTTTTTTGGTTAAACATAAACCTACTTAAAATGTTCGAGGAGACCATTGCTGACTAGTCCAGAGAACTTTGAAGTTAAGAAAATCGAACAGAGTTCTAGAGAGGAACAGACACACAGAATTGAGGGTTTAAGAAGCTCATGTGCCATTTTCTTGTATATTGATATCTTTATAAATGATAGTGACCAACATGTTATGCTTCTTGTATAGGCATGTTCGCAGGTTGAGACAACAAGTGTAAAGGAGACTGCTGTGCATAAAGATCTAGACAACAAAAATATAGTTGAACAGTGTACAGAACTTGAGATTGAGAAAATGGAAGAGACTTCTAAAGAAGATAATATAATTGCCTACATCTCATCAAAACAAGAAACAGTTGAGATCTCTCAGAGAAATACAAATTAAAAGGCAGAAGAGTCAAAAGGAGAGAATAACATAACATAGTTATAGTCACATGATTTTCCTTGTAACAAAGACAAACTCAAACTACAAAGTTATCAGTAATGTGTTCAATATACGCATCAATGCACTTCTATTGAATGCTATGTGGCTATTAAAAAATAACATCAAAACTGTGCAAATCGGGTTTAATAATTTTGTTTCTCATCATAATAGCTAACGATCTTGTAAGAAAGAAAATTAAATAAAAAAGAGAGAGAGTAAACTACTAACCAAATTTCCAGATCTCGTCAATGAGGCTGAACAAGCGTGAACTGAGAGAGCTAAGGTAGCGATATTTCCTACCACAAGAAGAAAGGACTCGAAAGAGCTGATCGATTCAACTTTTAGACCCTAGATTTGCAAGTTCAACATCAATGATTTACAATTTCAAAACTTGTTAAATTTATTGACATAAAGTAGGAAAAGCGTTACCTGAAATTAGGATCGAAGACCAGAAGCGTGGAGGAGAGGACAAATTAGAGCCTCACATTGCTTACCCTGTTTTACTGCGATAGTTATCTGTCATTTTCTTTTGGGTTGATCATCTAGGTCTTTGATGTGCTTCTTCATTTGATGATTAGTTTGCAAGAGTTAGGTTTTATTAGAGTTGCTGGTGAAATTGTTGCAGACGAAGCAATGGGCATTCTATCAAGTGAGAGTGAGAGAGAAACAGACGAGAGTTTTCTAGAGGAGAGAGACAAACCCAACAGTAGTTATGAGGTGATAACCGAAGGTTCCCCATGTGACTATTTTTCTTGCCCTTGTGCGCCTCTCGCACGATGATTTAAAATGCTATTCTTAGTTTAGTTTCAACCAAACATGGGTAAAACCAAAACTTATATAAACCCGCCCCTTTATACAATGCTATTCAGCCAACTAAACCACGCCATAAATTCACAACCACCGTACTATAAATGAATTATTGGTTAGAGAAGTGTTAAAATCATAAGTTAAAAAGTTAAGTTAAAGTAACCCAACCTTAAAAAATAAAAATTTACCATGGAAACCTGGGACCAGGCAATCCAAAGAAAATCTGGGTCTGGGTCTAGGTCTGGGCCGGGCACGGTCCTTGATAAGCCAACTAACAATTGCTGTTGCCATAAAAAAAGCTCTCTTAAACTTCTTGCGGGGTGGTTCATTTCCTTCTCATCATCTGTTACAGCTTGCTCCTCACCATCTAAATTCCCAATCTCATCATGATATAATAAATGAACCCACACTTTCTCGCTTCACAACCAACCAGGCGTTCTGTATTTGAATCCTCAACATAAAATTGGATGCTTACTTCTTCATTGTCATTGTATTCAATATCATCAAGATCAAAAGAACAAGTATGAAGATCATATCCCAAGAAGACATGATCCGAGTCGACATGGCTCGGTACCATACCATAGAACAATACCAACGGACCATCTCTACTACCGAGCTTGAACTGACAGCCAACTACCGACTCCTGACCGTCATCGTGATACTTTTGAAAATCTATAATAACACACACAGCAAAACTCACTAATCCAAGGTTGAACCCAGCTGATGCTAGCTTGAAATTAATGGAAGATACCACGCTTTGAAAGGCAAACCACTCTGGAATCTCACTTACAGGGAAACAGATGTAAGCAATCGGTCTAGGAAACAATTCCTGAAGCAACAAAACCATTTGTAAAATCGTCAAAGTTTGAACATCAGAACGTTTTCTATTAAGAAAAATTAAGATCTTATCAATAAGAGAGACTACTTAACATCAAGGTACCCTGAATTTGCTGTAGAACATTTTTCACTATGTCTATGAGGGCTTTTTGATCCACTCTGATGCAATTAATGAAGTTAACCCCAGTGTTTCTGGAAATATTTGGGAATAGAATTGATAAATCTGACGATTGTTCCAGTGATGGACAATTGTGTGCATCGACATACTGTAAATGATACGGAAGCTCTGGTAAGGATTGAAGCCTCTGACAATAGCCCAAATGTAGATAAGATAACTTAGAAAGGTCTACGATGCTTGTTGGAATGCTTGTTGGAATGCTTTTGATGTAGTAAACTTTCTAGTGATGACAACTGACCCAAACTGGCGGGTAATTCCATGATAAAACAATCTGTTAGATTTAATTCCATCAAATAGTGCAAATATACAATGGATGATGGCACTCCTCTAGCAACTCTTTCTGCTTGAAGCACCTTCAGAGCTTCTAAATTTCCTAGGCTGCCAGGCAGTCCATCGAGATTTGAACACCCTGAGAGATTTAGGTGCTCAAGAGATTTCAAATTACTGATACTGCTTAGCAGACTCTTCAGCCTTGAACAGTTGTTAAGATCCAATATAACTAATCTGGACAGATTCTTTATTGGCTGTTTTTCTATTCCAGTTTCATCCAAAAGTAACTCTTCTACATTACATGAGATAACTGACAGATTACGAAGGCTTTTGCAATGCCTTAGATTCAATATAGCAAGATTATCAAGATACTGAACAGATGAGCAAATCTCAGACAAATATATACAGCCTTCTGGAATCAAGCTCTCCAGATTTGGGGCACGTGAGAGATCTGGGTTTTTGTATAGATGTTTGGAGTAACTGAGATTGATACTTTTTAAATGAAACAGATCCTATAACAAGAACAGAAATGAAAACACGAATGAGTATTTTAAAATGCTTATAATTTATAATAAAAGATTGCGAAATAAAAATCAAGGCATACCTGCACGCCAGTCCAAAGTTGTTCAACATTGCTGTGAGGCATGTCAGGAGCAACAAGTTTCTCTAGATTACAACTTGACTGCAATGATTTCAAGGGGCATCCATGCCAACAAAGATACCATAGCTCAGCGAAAACAAATTCAAGACCTTGGGGAGAAATATGCAACTTGCTGATATAATTCTCTTCAAAATGCGAGATAAACACTTTCAAGAATCTCAAGTTATACATCTGTGCAAAAGCCTGAGGACTTAAATTTATATCTGTTGCTTTAGACATGTCCAAACATATACCTTCAATTGCTTCAGTCCCCTAACAATCAAGAAAGAATGATTAGCATCAGATATTTAAAAGCTTACGTTAAAAGTTTAGTGGTCATAACTTCAACAATAATGCTACATTTATAAAGTTTGTATACAAAGTTTATATACTGTTGATGCTGAAAATCGGTCGACCTCCAGCTCAGTAGTAAAATTTATATTTGTTGTGGAGGACCTAACTCAGCTAAAAGGTAGTGATGGAGTGTGCGGAGAAGGAGGGGAAAGTAAGAAATTTTCGGTCACGTGTTTGTCAAGATGGCTGTTATATTTTGATCAACCGAGGTTCCAGTGGTTCTTACGATCTGCATACAAATAGAAAATAAGGGTCAGAGGCGTCGGTGGTGCTGCCGGCGATAATCCTCCGACGCTCAAGTTAGAGATTAACTATGGAGTGAAAATTTTTTGTCGACCAGGGGGAGACGAGATAGAGAGAGAGTAGATTTCAAGAGAGAGAAATGGTTTCCAAACCTTGAGTTGCAACCAAATACTATATTTATAGGAGAGTTTGCTTACAGGTGGCGAGATGCATGCAACATGGTTGACTAGTGGCAAGGTGCATGGAGCTTGGTTGACACCATACTGCATGTAAGGGAGTTGACAGTGACATTTGGAGCCATGGAGACACTTGGAGAGAGGCTTCTATGGAATCCAATGCCTCTAATATTTTATTAAATTTTATTAAACTTGGCAAATAATCATTGAACTTAGGGGGAGCAGTTCTTATTAAATACGTTTTCTGACATTGACGACTCTGATTTATTAACTTGTGCCATGCAATATCTTTGAAGTTGAAATTGGAAGTCATATCCTTCGTCAACCAAATAAGACGCTTGTTATGTAATTATCTAGTCAACCAAGAATTCTCAATAATAAGAGTAATGAAAAAGTCCTTATCGACCAAACCAATAATAAAGGATCCACCATCCCAGGAGTTATACCGTCATGCAGAACAAAAGACCCAGCTATTCCATTGAAAGTAATAGGTGTCTATTTATGTATTATTTTCATATCAATTCATCTATGTTTCTTTGCTATATTTCTTGGTATTTTTATGTTTTAGTGTGGTTTTGATGTTTGTAGGAGTTT
>SNVD02002093.1:0-15725 GCA_013180625.2 Boswellia sacra | reverse complement strand
AGAAGGAAAAAAAAAGAACAAAAGAAGAAGAATAAGAGATCTATACCCTTAATGTTCTTAAAAAGAATGAAACAACAAAGTGGGGGGGTGTAGTTTTCTTTTGTTTTCTGAAAAAAAAAAAAAGATTGAGTGTTCTAAATAAGTTTGGGGGTGTAACCTGGTGAATTGAAATGAAGTTGTGTTATAGGGTTGAGCTCTACATAGTCTGAATGATTTATGTGTTTGTGGGTGATTTGAGCCAAATTATTATCCTTTATCATACCTTCACCCAAGCCAAACGTTACAAGCTTAATAAAGTCCTACTTGATCTTTAGTGTTGTGCATGTCTACATTAGTGGAGAGTGACTTGAAAAGCATGCCTATTGATGCGTTCGAAACTAGTAAGTATACTAGTCGCACAAGTAATAAAGTGATGAGTGAGATATCGTTCCCACGAGGATTGATTCTAATTAAATTTGTTATTTTTCAGCAACAATAAACTAAATATGGGGGGTTTTGTTGAATGATTAATTAAACTTAATACGAAGGCAAATAAATAATAACACAACACAATATTAAATGAATTGAAAATTCAATGAGAGACACTTGGTTAAGGGTTCTTTCTCTGCCACAAGATATGAATTTGTGAATTAACAGAGAATTGTAATCCAATTACAGCATTGAAGTTATCAACCGTAGATAACAACAAGCTCTGTTATCCCAATCTTTCCTTACTTTGTTGTTAAATAAAACAAGCTCTTTATTTAATCTCTATCCATTAAACAACCTAGATCAAGCTCTCTAAGTTTAATTCAATAGAAGCATTACGATGAGAAAGATAGGTTGATCTAAGCAATAATCACACAAGTTCGGATTATTTAACCTAGGTTGTATTTTCCAATTGCAATCTCTGATCACAATTTTGCTACTAATGATTGGAAATTCATGACAATTACGGATCAAGATTTCTAATCTAGCAATAGACAACAACAGATTATATTCAGTTGGCCATTCCAAATACAATCAGTAAGCAATCATAAGCATTAGATATGGGAAAATACAAGCAACTTCAATTAGAGAATTGGATAACAATTTCTTACACAATCAACTCACAAAATCCATATCAAGGGCTTTGAAATCACCCTCAACCAATTCAGATTTAGTTACACATATTCAATCAGAATAACAAATACAATACAGAGAAATTCCAGAATTGAAAAGGAAAGAAAGAACTTAGCAACTTCTTTGAAAATCTTCTTTGTAGATGAATCTTCTTGGAATTGTAGTTCCTCCTCTTTCAAAATCTTCTTTCTCCTTCAAGAACTCCAAGGGATGAGAGAAATCCAGAAATGCAGCCTCCTCCCACGTTTTCCCCTCTTCAAGTTATGAAAATAAAACCCTAAAATGTGTTTAAATACTCTGCTACAGTAACGTACTACAGTGTCCCGTATTATACATGCTACAGTGATTTGTGGAATTACATTTCTACAATTCTCACACTGTTTTGATTACAACTTTCGGTACACTGAATGGATTCATAAACCGTAAAATTCTCCAAAAAGTAGACTTCGAGAGCTTTTCAACGGTATATGATATGTCATCGGGTTCATTGTATATCAATACAATTAAATCCGAGAAGATGGTTGACTAGCAGAGGTGAAAATGAAGGGTTTTACTCCATTTTTGTGCAAGTTGCTCCAAAACTCCTACAAACATCAAAACCACACAAAAAACATAAAAATACCAAGGAATATAGCAAAGAAACATGGAAGAATTGATATGAAAATGATATATAAATAGACACTTATCACCTATGGAGTTCATTTAGACACACATCTTCAATATTAAATATGATTCATTTTTATGCATAAACTCATCTGGGTTACAAGTGATTAGGTGAGAATGGCTCTACACACACACACTTGAGGAATTGAAGTGAAGCGAAACTAATCTTTGAGATGAAATTCTTGATCAAGTGCATTATTTTGAAGTTTTCCTTGGGTTATAATTAAGTACAATCTTTGAGGCCTATTTGCAAGATGAAGCATTTCTGTGTTTTAATTTTTTGTTGATTCTGTTTCGGTTTAGTTTTATTTCATATTGTCGTAGTTGCTCGAGGACTAGCAAAGTCTAAGTGTGGGGGAATTTGATAAGTGTCTATTTATATATCATTTTCATATCAATTCGTCCATGTTTCTTTGCTATATTACTTGGTATTTTTATGTTTTTGTGTGGTTTTTGATGTTTGTAGGAGTTTTGGAGGAACTTACACAAAATTGGAGTAAAACCCTTCATTTTCACCTCTGCTAGTCAACCAATTTCTTGGAGTTGATTGTATCGATATACAATTAAACGGATAACATGCTATATACCATTGAAAAGCTCTCGAAGTCTATTTTTTGGAGAAATTTACAGTTCACGAATTTATGTAGTGTACCGAAAGTTGTGATAAAAATGGTATGAGAAGTGTATATTTGTAATTCCATATATCACTGTAGCATGTTATTAAATACGGGGCACTGTAGCAAGTTACTGTAGCAGAGTATTTAAACACATTTTAGGGTTTTATTTTCATAACTTGAAGAGGGGAAAACGTGGGAGGAGGCTGCATTTCTGGATTTCTCTCATCCCTTGGAGTTCTTGAAGGAGAAAGAAGATTTTGAAAGAGGAGGAACTACAATTCCAAGAAGAGTCATCTACAAAGAAGATTTTCAAAGAATTTGCTAAGTTCTTTCTTTCCTTTTCAATTCTGGAATTTCTCTGTATTGTATTTGTTATTCTGATTGAATATGTGTAACTAAATCTGAATTGGTTGAGGGTGATTTCAAAGCCCTTGATATGGATTTTGTGAGTTGATTGTGAAAGAAATTGTTATCCAATTCTCTAATTGAAGTTGCTTGTATTTTCCCATATCTAATGCTTATGATTGCTTACTGATTGTATTTGGAATGGCCAACTGAATATAATCTAGTTGTTGTCTATTGCTAGATTAGAAATCTTGATCCGTAATTGTCTTGAATTTCTAATCCTTAGTAGCAAAATTGTGATCAGAGATTGCCATTGGAGAATACACCCTAAGTTAAATAATCCGAGCTTGTGTGTTTATTGCTTAGATCAACCTATCTTTCTTATCATAATGCATCCATTGAATTAAACTCAGAGAGCTTGTTCAAGGTTGTTTAATGGATAGAGATTAAATAAAGAGCTTGTTTTATTTAACAACAAAGTAAGGAAAGATTGGGATAAAAGAGCTTGTTGTTATCTACGGTTGATAACTTCAATGCTGTAATTGGATTACAATTCTATGTTAATTCACAAATTCATATCGTGTGGCAGAGAAAAAACCCTTAACCAAGTGTCTCTCATTGATCTTTCATTCAAATTAACTTCTGTTTTGTTATTCTTAATTTGCATTCTTATTTCATTTAGTTAATCATTTAACAAAACCCCCCCTGTTTAGTTTATTGTTGCTGGAAAATAACAAATTCAATTAGAATCAATCCTCGTGGGGACGATATCTACTTATCACTATTATTGTAGTATACTTGCTAGTTTCGAACGCCTCATAACTCACTAAAAGATTTCCTAACCTTAATTGAATTTGTTCCAAACAGTTGATCCCTTACCTATGAGCATGTAAATCATTCGCAATTACATTTTGAGCTATGTTCTGGTTTTGGGAAGTTAGAGGAGGTTGGATTATGCCATGAGCAATGCAAGTGAGTTTTATTATGTTTGTTAAAAAAAAAAAAGAGAAAAAAAATCTGTACTTATCTTCCACGTACTTAAACATCGAGGACAATGTATTGTTTAAGTGTGGGGGAGTGGAATTGCAGTTTAAAAAAAAAGAAAAAAAAGAAAAAAAAAGAGTTCTATACCCTTGGGCGTTCTTAAAAAGAATGAAATAACAAAGTAAGGGAGTGTAGTTTCTTTTGCTTCCTACAAAAAAAAGAAGAAAAAAGGAAAAAAAGAAAAAAGAAAAAAAAAGAGTTCGAGTGTTCTGAATAAGTTTGGGAGAGTCATTTGATGAATAAGAATGAATTTTTTATGTCATGGGCTTGAGCTCCACATAATATTGAATGATTTTATGTGTTTGTGGGTGATTTGAGCCTAATTATTATCCTTTATCATACCTTCACCCAAGCCAAACGTTACAAGCTTAATAAAGTCCTACTTGATCCTTGGTGTTGTGCATGTCTACATTAGTGGAGAGTGACTTGAAAAGCAAGCCTATGGAGTTCATTTATACACACATCTTCAATATTAAATATGATTCATTTTTATGCATAAACTCATCCGGGTTACAAGTGATTAGGTGAGAATGGCTCTACACACACACACTTGAGGAATTGAAGTGAAGCGAAACTAATCCTTGAGATGAAATTCTTGATCAAGTGCATTATTTTGAAGTTTTCCTTGGGTTATAATTAAGTACAATCTTTGAGGCCTATTTGCAAGATAAAGAATTTGTGTGTTTTAATTTTTTTGTTGATTCTGTTTCGGTTTAGTTTTATTTCATATTGTCGTAGTTGCTCGAGGACTAGCAAAGTCTAAGTGTGGGGGAATTTGATAAGTGTCTATTTATATATCATTTTCATATCAATTCGTCCATGTTTCTTTGCTATATTCCTTGGTATTTTTATGTTTTTGTGTGGTTTTTGATGTTTGTAGGAGTTTTGGAGGAACTTACACAAAATTGGAGTAAAACCCTTCATTTTCACCTCTGCTAGTCAACCAATTTCTTGGAGTTGATTGTATCGATATACAATTAACCGGATAACATGCTATATACCATTGAAAAGCTCTCGAAGTCTATTTTCTGGAGAAATTTACGGTTCACGAATTTATGTAGTGTACCGAAAGTTGTGATAAAAATGGTATGAGAAGTGTATATTTGTAATTCCATATATCACTGTAGCATGTTATTAAATACGGGGCACTGTAGCAAGTTAGTGTAGCAGAGTATTTAAATACATTTTAGGGTTTTATTTTCATAACTCGAAGAGGGGAAAACGTGGGAGGAGGCTGCATTTTCTGGATTTCTCTCATCCCTTGGAGTTCTTGAAGGAGAAAGAAGATTTTGAAAGAGGAGGAACTACAATTCCAAGAAGATTCATCTACAAATAAGATTTTCAAAGAATTTGCTAAGTTCTTTCTTTCCTTTTCAATTCTGGAATTTCTCTGTATTGTATTTGTTATTCTGATTGAATATGTGTAACTAAATCTGAATTGGTTGAGGGTGATTTCAAAGCCCTTGATATGGATTTTGTGAGTTGATTGTGTAAGAAATTGTTATCCAATTCTCTAATTGAAGTTGCTTGTATTTTCCCATATCTAATGCTTATGATTGCTTACTGATTGTATTTGGAATGGCCAACTGAATATAATCTGTTGTTGTCTATTGCTAGATTAGAAATCTTGATCCGTAATTGTCATGAATTTCCAATCAGTAGTAGCAAAATTGTAATCAGAGATTGCAATTGGAAAATACAACCTAGGTTAAATAATCCGAACTTGTGTGATTATTGCTTAGATCAACCTATCTTTCTCATCGTAATGCTTCCATTGAATTAAACTCAGAGAGCTTGTTCTAGGTTGTTTAATGGATAGAGATTAAATAAAGAGCTTGTTTTATTTAACAACAAAGTAAGGAAAGATTGGGATAACAGAACTTGTTGTTATCTACGGTTGATAACTTCAATGCTGTAATTGGATTACAATTCTATGTTAATTCACAAATTCATATCTTGTGGCAGAGAAAGAACCCTTAAACAATTGTCTCTCATTGAATTTTCAATTCATTTAATATTGTGTTGTGTTATTCTTTATTTGCCTTCGTATTCAGTTTAATTAATCATTCAACAAAACCCCCCATAATTAGTTTATTGTTGCTGGAAATAACAAATTTAATTAGAATCAATCCTCGTGGGAACGATATCTCACTCATCAATTTATTACTTGTGCAACTAGTATACTTGCTAGTTTCGAACGCATCAGTTTTTGTATTGTATTTTACCACGTTCTTAAACATGTGTAACTGAATCTGAATTGGTTGAGGGTGATTTCAAAGCACCTGATATGGTTTTTGTAAGTTGATTGTGTAAGGAATTGTTATCCAATTCTCTAATTGAAGTTGCTTGTATTCTCCCATATTTAATGCTTATGATTGCTTGCTGTTTGTATTTGAGTGGCCAACTGAATATAATCTGGTTGTGATTTATTGCTAGACTAGAAATCTTGATCCGTAATTGTCTTGAATTTCTAATCATTAGTAGCAAAATTGTGATCAGAGATTGCAACTGGAGAATATAACCTAAGTTAAATAATCCGAGCTTGTGTGTTTATTGCTGAGATCAACCTGTCTTTCTTTTCATAATGCATCCATTGAATTAAATTTAGAGAGCTTGTTCTAGGTTGTTTAATGGATAGAGATTAAGTAAAGAGCCTATTTTATTTAACAACAACGTAAGGAAAGATTGGGATAACAGAGCTTGTTGTTATCTACGGTTGATAACTTCAATGCTGTAATTGGATGACAATTCTACGATTAATTCGTAAATCCATATCTTGTGGTAGAGAAGGATCCCTTAAACAGCTTTCTCTCATTGATTTTTCATTCGAATTAACTTTCTGTTTTGTTATTCTTCGTTTGCATTATTATTTCACTTAGTTAATCAATCAACAAAACCCACCATTTACTCTGTTTTTGCTTTCGAATAACAAATTTAATTAGAATCAATCCTCGTGGGAACGATATCTTACTAATCACTTTATTACTTGTGCGACTAGTATACTTGCTAGTTTCGAACGCATCAAGTTTTTGGCGCCGTTGCCGGGGATTGATTTTCTAATCGATTTGTTATTTTGTTTTCATTGTTGATTCATATTTTCTTTGTTTTTCTTTTCTGATTGTTTGTGTTTAGACAACATGGCAGTAAACTTCTATCAATTCAGTCGCGGATTTGAGCCACAAGTACCATGGAGAGTAAATGAGGTAAGCACTCCGAACATTGAATAACAACTTTCTGAGCTAACCTCTCTTGTGGAAAACATGGCTGTAGGAGATATGCAAAAATCTTATGAATGTGGGATATATACTACGATGGAGCATCCAATTGACATGTATCCAACTTTACAAGAAGAATATATGGAACAAGCCAATGCTATGGGTGGATTTCCAGGACAAACGAGGCAATGGTATGACTGTCTCTTATACACATCTGGGATAATGCCGAGAACTTTGCTCCCTCCTAGGGATGCAGCTGTTGACACACACCCCATTAACCCAAGACTACCTGATAAGTGTCTATTTATATATCATTTTCATATCAATTCGTCCATGTTTCTTTGCTATATTCATTGGTATTTTTATGTTTTTGTGTGGTTTTGATGTTTGTAGGAGTTTTGGAGCAACTTGCACAAAAATGGAGGAAAACCCTTCATTTTCACCTCTGCTAGTCAACCATCTTCTCGGATTTAATTGTATTGATATACAATGAACCCGATGACATATCATTTACCGTTGAAAAGCTCTCGAAGTCTACTTTTTGGAGAAATTTACGGTTTATGAATCCATTCAGTGTACCGAAAGTTGTAATCAAAATAGTGTGAGAAGTGTATATTTGTAATTCCATATGTCACTGTAGCATATTATTAAATACGGGGCACTGTAGCACGTTACTGTAGCAGAGTATTTAAACACATTTTAGGATTTTATTTTCATAACTTGAAGAGGGGAGAATGTGGTGGAGGCTTCAACTCTGGAATTCTTTCATCTCTTGGAGTTCTTGAAGGAGAAAGGAAGCTTGGAAAGAGGAAGAACTACAATCCAAAGAGAATTACATCAAATTTGCTAAGTTTTTCCCTTCCCTTTCATTTTCTGGAATGTCTCCATGTTGTATTGGATTTACCACGTTCTTAAACATGTGTAACTGAATCTGAATTGGTTGAGGGTGATTTCCAAGCCCCTGATATGGTTTTTGTGAGTTAATTGTGCAAGAAGTTGTTATCCAATTCTCTAATTGAAGTTGCTTGTATTTTCCCATATCTAATGCTTATGATTACTTGCTGATTGTATTTGGAATGACCAACTGAATATAATCTGGTTGTTGTCTATTGCTAGAGTAGAAATCTTGATCCGTAATTGTCTTGAATTTCTAATCCTTAGTAGCAAAATTGTGATCAGAGATTGCAATGGAGAATACAACCTAAGTTAAATAATCCGAGCTTGTGTGTTTATTGCTTAGATCAACCTATCTTTCTTATCGTAATTCATCCATGGAATTAAATTTAGAGAGCTTGTTCTAGGTTGTTTAATGGATAGAGATTAAATAAAGAGCTTGTTTTGTTTAACAACAAAATAAGGAAAGATTGGGATAATAAAGCTTGTTATTATCTACGGTTGATAACTTCAATGCTGTAATTGGATGACAATTCTACGATTAATTCGCAAATCCATATCTTGTGGTAGAGAGGATCCCTTAACCAGATTTCCCTCATTGATCTTTTATTCAAATTTACTTTCTGTTTTGTTATTCTTTACTTGCATTCTTATTTCATTTAGTAAAGCATTCAACAAAAATCCCCCCTGTTTAGTTTATTGTTGCTGGAAATAACAAATTCAATTAGAATCAATCCTCGTGGGACCGATATCTTACTTATCACTTTATTACTTGTGCGACTAGTATACTTGCTAGTTTCGAACGCATCAATTTTTTGGCGCCGTTGCCGGGGATTGATTTTCTAATCGATTTGTTATTTTGTTTTCATTGTTGATTCATATTTTCTTTGTTTTTTCTTTTCTGATTGTTTGTGTTTAGACAACATGGCAGTAAACTTCTATCAATTCAGTAGCGGATTTGAGCCACAAGTACCATGGAGAGTAAATGAGGTAAGCACTCCGAACATTGAACAACAACTTTATGAGCTAACCTCTCTTGTGGAAAACATGGCTGTAGGAGATATGAAAAAATCTTATGAATGTGGGGTATATTCTACGAAGGAGCATCCAATCGACATGTATCCAACTTTACAAGAAGAATATATGGAACAAGCCAATGCCATGGGTGGATTTCCAGACAAACGAGGCAATGGTATGATCCTTTCTCTAGCACTTACAATGCTGGATGGGAAGATCAACATAATTTCAGTTACTGGAATCATCAACCAATCACCCCAAATGTGATACCAAATCGGCCACAAGGTTTCAATCAACCTAGAGTGCAGCAATCTTTTCAAATGCAACCACCACCAATGCCACATCCAGCACTGCAACCAGCTTCACAAAACTCAGGTATGTCTCTCCAGGACATTGTTAATGCACTTGCCACTAACACAATGCAATTCCAGCAGGAAACTGGGCAAGTATCCAAAACCTCGCAAATCAAATGGGACAATTGGCTACTAGCATGAGCAAATTCGAGGGCCAAGACTCAGAAAAATTATCTTCTCAAGCGGTGATCAATCCAAGGGAGACTGTTAGTGCGATAACTTTGCAAAATGACGAGCAATTAGATGTCCTACCAAAGAAATCACAAACTGATGAAGGAGATGACACCACTTCCACCATGAACAAAACATTGACTTCTTAGGTAAATCCTATAACTCCCATTCCTTCATATGTTTCTCCTCCACTTTTTCCTAGTAGATTTGCAAAATCGAAGAATGAGGAATAAGAACAAGAAATCCTGGAAACTTCTCACAAAATCAAGGTAAATATACCACTTCTGGATGCTATCGAGCAAGTACCTCATTATACAAAATGTCTCAAGGAGTTATGCACCAGCAAAAGAAACTTAAAAAGAAATGAGAAAGTAAGTGTGGGGGAAGATGTTTCAGCTGTATTGCAAAGGAAAATTCCTCTGAAAACAAGATTCAGGTACGTTCACCATTACATGCACCATTGGTAAAACTAAGTTTGAAAGAGCTCCGTTCGATTTAGAAGCATTTATTAACATCATGCCATATTCTATTTATGCTTCTTTAAATCTTGGACCTTTTGCGGAAACTGATATTACCATTCAACTTACCAAAAGTGTTGTGGAAGATGTGCTTGTGCAGGTGACTCAATTGGTTTTCCCAGCAAACTTCTATGTCCTTGAAATAGAGGATGAGACATCCCCTAATCCAACACCGATTCTTTTAGGGAGACCATTCTTGAAAACTGCTGGAACCAAGATTGATGTTCATGATGGCACTCTGACCATAGAGTTTGATGGCAAGGTGATGTGTTTTAATATTTTTGAGGAAATGAGGTACTCTAATGACTTACATTCTGTTTTTGCAGTTGACGTTATTGATTATTTGCCACATCAATGTTTTGAGTTAACTCGTAAGAATGGAGTGGATGTAGCCATTAGTGAACACATAAGGATAGAAAGTTTCAAAGAACCAAGAAAGCTGATACAAGTGTCTAAAGAACTGGAGGAAGCTGTGACAAGCTTGGATGAGACTAGAGCTATCACCATAAATAGGTATGATGTTTCATACATTGAATTGCCTTTATCTAATGAGAAACTTCTTCCTTCTGTGATGAAAGCCAATACCTTGGAGCTTAAGTCACTTCCAAATCATTTGAATTATGGATTCTTGGGTGAGAATGATACTTTGCGAGTTACAATGGAAATGGGCCTTGCACGAATACAAGAAGATAAACTCGTCCGAATACTTACATATCACAAAATAGCTATTGAGTGGACAATTGTTGAAATCCAAGGCCCATCCATATGCATTGACCGTATCTTGTTAGAAGAGGGATCCAAGCCCATTAGAGAAGCACAACAGAAATTGGATCCTCCCATGATGGAACCAACGTCGGGCTGAGGACGTTAAACCAAGCGCTTAATGGGAGGCAACCCAATGTTTTTGAAAAATAAAAAAAAAAGAAGAAAAGAAAAATAAAATGAGGTAATAATGATTGATTTTTGTGTCTCGAGGAGATTCCTTTCGTAGGCCATCAAATTGATCAGGTTTTATCTCTCTTTTCCATCTGTCCTATTTGTTTTTATATTTCTTTTACTTGTTTTTGACTTTTGTTTGCTATTGTGTTGTTATCTCTTTTATGTGTCTTTAGTTTCGTTTCTGTTTTTTTTCTCTTTTCCTTCCTTGTTTAATTCTGAGTATTCCGTACTTCGGAATTCATTTGGAGCAACCTTGAAAGAAAACATTCAAACGGGAGTTGGAAGCCAACTGGTTACGGTAATATATTCAAATGTGTAATAAGTGTCTATTTATATATCATTTTCATATCAATTCGTCCATGTTTCTTTGCTATATTCCTTGGTATTTTTATGTTTTTGTGTGGTTTTGATGTTGTAGGAGTTTTGGAGCAACTTGCACAAAAATGGAGTAAAACCCTTCATTTTCACCTCTGCTAGACAACCATCTTCTCGGATTTAATTGTATTGATATACAATGAACCCGATGACATATCATATACCGTTGAAAAGCTCTCGAAGTCTACTTTTTGGAGAAATTTACGGTTTATGAATCCATGCAGTGTACCGAAAGTTGTAATCAAAACAGTGTGAGAAGTGTAGAAATGTAATTCCACACATCACTGTAGCATGTATAATACGGGACACTGTAACACGTTACTGTAGCAGAGTATTTAAACACATTTTAGGGTTTTATTTTCATAACTTGAAGAGGGGAGAACGTGGTGGAGGCTGCAGCTCTGGAATTCTTTCATCTCTGGGAGTTCTTGAAGGAGAAAGGAAGCTTGGAAAGAGGAAGAACTACAATCTAAAGAGAATTACATCAAATTTGCTAAGTTTTTCCCTTCCCTTTCATTTTCTGAAATGTCTCCATGTTGTATTGTATTTACCACGTTCTTAAACATGTGTAACTGAATCTGAATTGGTTGAGGGTGATTCAAAGCCCCTGATATGGTTTTTGTAAGTTGATTGTGTAAGGAATTGTTATCCAATTCTCTAATTAAAGTTGCTTGTATTCTCCCATATTTAATGCTTATGATTGCTTGCTGATTGTATTTGAGTGGCCAACTGAATATAATATGGTTGTGATTTATTGCTAGACTAGAAATCTTGATCCGTAATTGTCTTGAATTTCTAATCATTAGTAGCAAAATTCTGATCAGAGATTACAATTGGAGAATATAACCTAAGTTAAATCATCCGAGCTTGTGTGTTTATTGCTTAGATCAACCTATCTTTCTTATCGTAATGCATCCATTGAATTTAAGTTAGAGAGCTTGTTCTAGGTTGTTTAATGGATAGAGATTAAATAAAGAGCCTGTTTTGTTTAACAACAAAGTAAAGAAAGATTGGGATAACAGAGCTTGTTGTTATCTACGGTTGATAATTTCAATGGTGTAATTGGATGACAATTCTACAATTAATTCGCAAATCCATATCTTGTGGTAGAGAAGGATCCCTTAACCAGGTTTCTCTCATTGATTTTTCAATCTGTTTTTAATTTGTATTGTGTTATTCTTTACTTGCATTAATATTTCATCAAGTTAATCAATCAACAAAACCTCCCTCATTTAGTTTATTGTTGCTTTCGAATAACAAATTCAATTAGAATCAATCCTCGTGGGAACGATATCTTATTCATCACTTTATTACTTGTGCGACTAGTATACTTGCTAGTTTCAAACGCATCAAAATGGCATACCAAATTGGCTACAAGGTTTCAATCAACCTAGAGTGCAGCAACCATTTCAAATGCAAACACCACCAATGCCACAACCAGCACCACAACCAACTCCAGAAAACTCAGGTATGTCACTCCAGGATATTGTTAATGAAATTGCAACTAACACAATGCAATTCCAGCAGGAAACTGAGGCAAGTATCCAAAACCTCGCAAATCAAATGGGACAATTGGCTACTAGCATGAGCAAATTTGAGGGCCAATGCTTAGCAAAATTATCTTCTCAAACGATGATCAATCCAAGAGAGAATGCTTGTGCGATAACTTTGCGAAGTGAAGAGCCAATTCGAAGTGAAGAGCAAATGGAAACTGGGGCAAGTATCCAAAACCTGGCAAAGAAATCACAAACTGATGAAGGAGATGACACAACTTCCACCACGAATAAAACATTGACTTCTCAGGTAAATCCTATAACTCCCATTCCTTCATATGTTACTCCTCCACTTTTTCCTAGTAGATTTGCAAAATCAAAGAAGGAGGAACAAGAACAGAAAATCCTGGAAACTTTTCGCAAAATCGAGGTAAATATATCACTTCTGAATTCTATCGAGCAAGTACCTCGCTATGCAAAATGTCTCAAGGAGTTATGCACCAACAAAAGAAAGTTGAAAGGAAATGAGAAGGTAAGTGTGGGGGAAAATGTTTCAGCTGTTCTACAAAGAAAAATTCCTCCGAAATGCAATTATCCAGGTACATTCACCATTCCATGCACCATCGGTAAAACCAAGTTTGAAAGAGCTATGTTAGATTTAGAAGCATCTATTAATGTCATGCCATATTCTATTTATGCTTCTTTAAATCTTGGACCTTTTGCGAAAACTGATATTACCATTCAACTTGCTGATCATTTTAATGCATATCCCAAAAGAATTATGGAAGATGTGCTTTTGCAGGTGAATCAATTGGTTTTTTCAGCAGACTTCTATGTCCTTAAAATAGAGGATGAGACATCTCCTAATCCAACACCGATTCTTTTAGGGAGAACATTCTCGAAGACTGCTAGAATCAAGATTGATGTTCATGATGGCACTTTCACCATAGAGTTTGATGGCAAAGTGATCCGTTTCAATATTTTTGAGGCAATGAGGTACCCTAGTGACTTGCATTCTGTTTTTGCAGTTGACATTATTGATTCTTTTCCACAACAATGTTTTGAGTTAACTCGCAAGGATGGATTGGAAATGGCTATTAGTGAGCACATAGGGACAGAAATTCCAAAGAATCAAGAAGGTTGATACAAGTGTCTGATCGGACTATTGATGTATTTCTTTTATATCAATTCGTCCATGTTCTTGCTATATTCCTTGTATTTTTATGTTTTTGTGTGGTTTTGATGTTTGTAGGAGTTTTGGAGCAACTTGCACAAAAATGGAGTAAAACCCTTCATTTTCACCTCTGCTAGTCAGTGATCTTCTCGGATTTAATTGTTATTGATATACAATAAAACCGATGACATGTTATATACCGTTGGAAAGCTCTCGAAGTCTATTTTCTGGAGAAATTTACGGTTTATAAATCCATTCAGTGTACCAAAAGTTGTAATCAAAACAGTGTGAGATGGATAGAAATATAATTCCACAAGCACTGTAGCATGTATAATACGGGGCACTGTAGCACGTTACTGTAGCAGAGTATTTAAACACATTTTAGGGTTTTATTTTCATAACTTGAAGAGGGGAGAACGGGGTAGAGGCTGCAGCTCTGGAATTCTTTCATCTCTTGGAGTTCTTGAAGGAGAAAGGAAGCTTGGAAAGAGGAAGAACTACAATCCAAAGAGAATTATTACATCAAATTTGCTAAGTTTTTCCCTTCCCTTTTCATTTTCTGGAATGTCTCCATGTTGTATTGTATTTACCACGTTCTTAAACATGTGTAACTGAATCTGAATTGGTTGAGGTGATTTCAAAGCCCCTGATATAGTTTTTGTAAGTTGATTGTGTAAGGAATTGTTATCCAATTCTCTAATTGAAGTTGCTTGTATTCTCCCATATTTAATGCTTATGATTGCTTGCTGATTGAATTTGGGTGGCCAACTGAATATAATTTGGATGTCGTCTATTGCTAGACTAGAAATCTTGATCCGTAATTTTCTTGAATTTCTAATCATTAGTAGCAAAATTGTGATCAGAGATTGCAATTGGAGAATACAACCTAAGTTAAATAATCCGAGCTTGTGTGTTTATTGCTTAGATCAACCTATCTTTATAATCGTAATGCATCCATTGAATTAAATTTAGAGAGCTTGTTCTAGGTTGTTTAATGGATAGAGATTAAATAAAGAGCCTGTTTTATTTAACAACAAAGTAAGAAAGATTGGGATAACAGAGCTTGTTGTTATCTACGGTTGATAATTTCAATGGTGTAATTGGATGACAATTCTACAATTAATTCGCAAATCCATATCTTGTGGCAGAGAAGATCCCTTAACCAGATTTCTCTCATTGATTTTTCATTCAAATTTACTTTCTGTTTTGTTATTCTTTACTTGCATTCTTATTTCATTTAGTAAAGCATTCAACAAAAATCCCCCCTGTTTAGTTTATTGTTGCTGGAAATAACAAATTCAATTAGAATCAATCCTCGTGGGGACGATATCTTACTCATCACTTTATTACTTGTGCGACTAGTATACTTGCTAGTTTCGAACGCATCAAGTTTTTGGCGCCGTTGCGGGGGATTGATTTTCTCATCGATTTGTTATTTTGTTTTCATTGTTGATTCATATTTTCTTTGTTTTTCTTTTCTGATTGTTTGTGTTTAGACAACATGGCAGTAAACTTCTATCAATTCAGTAGCGGATTTGAGCCACAAGTGCCATGGAGAGTAAATGAGGTAAGCACTCCGAACATTGAACAACAACTTTATGAGCTAACCTCTCTTGTGGAAAACATGGCTGTCGGCGATATGCAAAAATCTTATGAATGTGGGGTATATTCTACGATGGAGCATCCAATCGACATGTATCCAACTTTACAAGAAGAATATATGGAACAAGCCAATGCCATGGGTGGATTTCCAGGACAAACGAGGCAATGGGATGATCCTTTCTCTAGCACTTACAATGCTGGATG
>SNVD02002089.1:0-15531 GCA_013180625.2 Boswellia sacra | reverse complement strand
TGATGCGTTCGAAACTAGCAAGTATACTAGTCGCACAAGTAATAAAGTGATGAGTAAGATATCGTTCCCACGAGGATTGATTCTAATTAAATTTGTTATTTTCAGCAACAATAAACTAAATATGGGGGGTTTTGTTGAATGATTAATTAAACTGAATACGAAGGCAAATAAAGAATAACACAACACAATATAAAATGAATTGAAAATTCAATGAGAGACACTTGGTTAAGGGTTCTTTCTCTGCCACAAGATATGAATTTGTGAATTAACATAGAATTGTAATCCAACTACAGCATTGAAGTTATCAACCGTAGATAACAACAAGCTCTGTTATCCCAATCTTTCCTTACTTTGTTGTTAAATAAAACAAGCTCTTTATTAATCTCTATCCATTAAACAACCTAGAACAAGCTCTCTAAGTTTAATTCAATATAAGCATTACGATGAGAAAGATAGGTTGATCTAAGCAATAATCACACAAGTTCGGATTAATTAAACTAGGTTGTATTTTCCAATTGCAATCTCTGATCACAATTTTGCTACTAATGATTGGAAATTCATGACAATTACGGATCAAGATTTCTAATCTAGCAATAGACAACAAAAGATTATATTCAGTTGGCCATTCCAAATACAATCAGTAAGCAATCATAAGCATTAGATATGGGAAAATACAAGCAACTTCAATTAGAGAATTGGATAACAATTTCTTACACAATCAACTCACAAAATCCATATCACGGGCTTTGAAATCACCCTCAACCAATTCAGATTTAGTTACACATATTCAATCAGAATAATAAATACAATACAGAGAAATTCTAGGATTGAAAAGGAAAGAAGAACTTAGCAAATTCTTTGAAAATCTTCTTTGTAGATGAATCTTCTTAGAATTGTAGTTCCTCCTCTTTCAAAATCTTCTTTCTCTTTCAAGAACTCCAAGGGATGAGAGAAATCCAGAAATGCAGCCTCCTCCCACGTTTTCCTCTCTTCAAGTTATGAAAATAAAACCCTAAAATGTGTTTAAATACTCTGCTACAGTAACTTGCTACAGTGCTCCGTATTTAATAACATGCTACAGTGATATAGGGAATTACAAATATACACTTCTCATACCATTTTTATCACAACTTTATGTACTCGACACTTACATAAATTCACGGCTGATTTGAACCGTTAAATTTCTCTAGAACTAGACTTCGAGAGCCTTTTCCAAGTATATAGCATGTGTTATCTGGTTAATTGATATCGTCAATAAAACACCAAGAAATGGTTGATGACAGAGGTGAAAATGAAGGGTTTTACTCCATTTTTGTGCAAGTTGCTCCAAAACTCCTACAAACATCAAAACCACACAAAAAATTAAAAATACCAAGGAATATAGCAAAGAAACATGGACGAATTGATATAAAAGTAATACATAAATAGACACGTATCAAATTCCCCCACACTTAGACTTTGCTAGTCCTCGAGCAACTAAAATGATACGAAACAAAACTAAACCGAAACAGAATCAAAGAAAAATTAAAAAACACAAATGCTTCAACTTGCAAATAGGCCTCAAAGATTGTACTTAATTATAACCCAAGGAAAACTCAAAATAATGCACTTGATCAACAATTTTATCTCAAATATTATTTTCGCTTCACTTCAATTCCTCAAGTGTGTGTGTGTAGAGCCATTCTCACCTAATCACTTGTAACCCGGATGAGTTTATGCTTAAAAATGAATCATATTTAATAGTGAAGATGTGTGTATAAATGAACTCCATAGGCTGCTTTTCAAGTCACTCTCCACTAATGTAGACATGTACAACACCAAGGATCAAGTAGGACTTTATTAAGCTTGTAAAGTTTGGCTTGGGTGAAGGTATGATCAAGGATAATAATTTGGCTCAAATCACCCACAAACACATAAATCATTCAAGATTATGTAGAGCTCAACCCTATAACACAACATTTCAATTCACCAGGTTACTCCCCCAAACTTATTTAGAACACTCAATCTTTTTTTTTTTTTTACAGAAAACAAAAGAAAACTACACCCCGACACTTTGTTGTTTCATTCTTTTTAAGAACACTTAAGGGTATAGATCTCTTATTCTTCTTCTTTTTTTCTTTTTTTTTTTTTCTTTTTTTTTATTACACTTCCCTCCCCCACACTTAAACAACACATTGTCCTCAATGTGTAAGTACGTGGACGATAAGTACATATTAGCTTTTTTTTCTTTTTTCTTTTTTTTTTTTACAAACACAATAGAACTCACTTGCATTGCTCATGACGCATCCCAACCTCCTCTAACTTCCCAAAACCAGAACATAGTTCAAAATTTAATTGTGAATGATCTACATGCTCATAGGTAAGGGATAAACTGTTTGAAACAAATTCATTTGAGGTTAGGAAATCTTTTAGTGAGTTAACAAAGAAAAAGGCTTACAAAGGCTCAAAGGGGTAACTAGGGATCAATTTCAGTCAAGGTTGGCTATTAAGTCTCAAACGGTCCAAAGATGGCCTAAATCATTTCCCCAATGTTGCACAGTCTAGGATTTCGCCTCGAGTGACCATCAAACAAGTTCTAGAATTCATTGAAATCTGAAGAAAAATTTAAATTACATAAACGTTCTCTAAGTGAACAAATAACTCAGTGATAATAGCTCAGTGCTCAATGTTGCGCAAGGAATCAAAAGCAAAGCGAAAACCAATAAACATTCAAGCACACAGATCCATGCATCATTTATCATTTTCCAAGAGTTATTCTTAATTCAATCATTATCTTATCATCGACCCACAAAATGCAAGCAAAGAGGTACGTGGCGTTGTTACACCTGAGTCAAGATTGTATATTTCAACAATCCTTAGGACCAGTAGCCCGCAGACTTAAGGTTTCCAGCCAATATACCTTTATTATGAAAGAACAAAACAAGAAACAAGACACTTCAAATAACATGAAATAAACAAACTACATATTTATTTAGAGAGAATTCGTTTCAAGGGTTAAAGAAACCCCATATTCTGCCATTCTCAGGTTTTTCCACAATTGTTTTTTTTAAAATCAAAACTGATAAAGATAAAAAACACATAACAACTCTAAATTATGCAAAACTAAACTCACTCATAAAATAACAAAGTTTAACAAGTCAGCAAACAAAAACAAGTTAGTTAGAATGGGTCTACAAAGTTTAGAAGTTAGCCTCCTATTCAGCCATTATGGATTGAAGAGATCCAGAATGCGTTTCAAGAGAACTTGAACTTTTTAAGCCACCACTCTAAAAACCGAGATTAGAAAATATTACCTGGGACGAAAGAAATAACCTGAAAAAGCTGAAAAGAAACGACATGAAAAATCTCAAATAAACACACTAAAAAGAAAGCAAACAAAAATGAAGCAAACCAGCAAATAGAGATTACAGATGGAGGGTTAAATCTAGTTGACGCCTTTTGTTGCCTTCTCCAAACCAATTTATCCGAGCCCTTGTTGGATCAGGTGAATAGACGAATTCTTGTAGTTTGTCAATTAACTCTCCTGCAGTTGAAGCTGTAACCAGCATTTGCCTTGCTGACGGTGAGATGAAATTTTATTCTACAGCTTGATCAAGAAAGGACAACAAACCATCAAAAAAATTATTAACATTTAACAAACCAATGGGTTTCCGATGGATGTTTAGCTGTGCCCAAGAGGTGATTTGAAATATATCCTCTAATGTACCATAACCACCCGGCAAAGCTATAAATGCATCGGACTTAACAACCATATGTGCAATACGCTCATGCATACTAGAGACATGTAACTCTTCTCCGATTGTGTTGCCTACGATATCTCGTACAGCTAATGGTTTAGGGATAATGCCGAGAACTTTGCTCCTCCTAGGGATGCAGCTGTTGACACACACCCCATTAACCCAAGACTACCCCCTCCATAAATCAAATTAATACCCCTCGCAGCTAATGTCCTACCAAGATCAAGAGCTGCTGGGGTAAACTCTCCATCTTTACCAAATTGCGATCCGCAAAATACGCATATATTGCGAAATCGCCGAATTGGGGTTTTCTCCATTTCTACAAGTGCTCTAATCTTGTGTAAGACACGTTAGATATTATGCTTTTCAATTGCAAGACAGGTTATGGAATGACATATGAAAATATGCAGAATGTATATATACACCCATAAAACTCTCAAATTTTGACACATGGGACATACTTTCGGTGGGGGTTGCTCGATGCAGATTTATCGCCCCAAGATTTGAAAAAATGAGATATGCTTTCGGCAAGGTTTGACAAAACCTACACACTTGTCTCCCACGTGAAGCATGGAAAATGGAGATACACTTTCGGCGGGGGTTGACAAAACCCCCACACTTGCCTCCCACGTGAAGCATAAAAAATAGAGATACACTTTCGGTGGAGGTTGACAAAACCTCCACACTTGTCTCCCACGTGTACTTATGCCATAGGGTAGTCATATGGTTTGTCAAAAAGAAAACTTGAAATTAAAACAAACAAAATCAACAAACAAACAACAACACAAAAACAACATTGATAATCAGATCAAACGAAACAAGAAAAAAGAAATTTGACAACAACAACACACATCAAATATACAAGTAGTTGTGATTGTGGCTCACATCTTCCTCTGGTTTTACGTCCAGTAACGGCTGAAATGCCTTCTATGAGTCGGGGATTTGCTTCCCATCCAGTTTTCTTATAAACTGGCAAACAGGGTCGTTTTTAGTCAGATTCCCTAGACTATAAAACTGCAAATCATCACGAAATTGTGTCCATAGATTAAGCAATTCACGCTGAACAAGTCCACAAGAATGTGACTCGAGAGTTAACAAAACATTATCAGCGACTCATTACTCAAACCATTCTTAATAAATGAAAGTTTATCTTCTCTATTCCTGGACGCAAAACCTAATGAACGACAAGTCTGGTTACAATTACATCTAGCACATTTATAACATACTTGTAACCTTTTCGCTCTTCGCCTCTTGGCGTAGTAGCTCTTTCCTAGACCAGGCATGTATTTTGCGAGATTAATGTCCGGCTCACCGGACAATCTCAACTTGGCTTCGATAAGCCATCGGATATCCGCAGGCAGATTTAAGAGCATCAATACCCAAAGTCTAGTCATCCGTACTTTATAAATTTTAAACACAGCATTTGAGGAAGTGAAGGAAAATATTTACGAAGGTTCAACAGAAAGATATCGGCATCCATTGAAGAGAAGAAAAGGAGAGATATTACCGATAACGCGATTGAGTCTGTTCTTCTCCAAGATATGCACACTTCAAACCTTCAAGCAATGGCTTCAATTCTTGTTTCGGTGTTTCCTTAAGCTGTTGCACAAATGAACACAAAGTACGAAATAATCAAATTAAACAAAAAAAACGAAAAGAAAAGAAAAGAAAATAGAGACACATAAAAGAAATAAAAACATAGGAGCAAATGAAAGTAAAAAACAAACAACAAAGCAAATGAGACAGATGGCAAAGAGAGATAAAACCTGATCAATTATAATAGCCCATGAGAGGAATCTCCTCGAAACACAAAAAGTGATCGTTACTACCTTCTTTTCTTTGTCTCTTTTTTTATTTATGTTTCAAAAACATTGGGTTGCCTCCCAATAAGCGCTTGGTTTAACGTCCTCAGCCTGACATTACTTGCCATCACCCATCAAGATAAGCTGGCTCATAGAGAGGTACCTCCTCGATGTCTTGCATCACTGAATTCTCATAGTATGGCTTCAACCTGTGCCCATTCACCTTGAATTTTTAAGCTCTTGATTTCCACTGCACCATGAGGAAAAACATTAGTAATAACAAAAGGTCCAACCCATCGAGATCGTAATTTGCCTGGAAATAACTTGAGGCGAGAATGAAATAAAAGAACTTTCTGTCCCACTTCAAAATTCTGCCTGGAGATCAGTTTATCATGAAATGCCTTAGTTCTCTCCTTGTAAATTCTGGAATTCTCATAGGCATCATTTCTAAGTTCTTCCAATTCTTGCAGGTGAAGCTTCCTTTGTTCTCCAGCAGCATCCATCTCCATGTTACAAAGCTTTACTGCCCACCATGCTTTGTGTTCGAGCTCTACCGGAAGGTGACATGGCTTACCATAGACTAACCTGTACGGAGACATACCAATAGGTGTTTTGTAAGCAGTCCGGTATGCCCAAAGTGCATCATTAAGTCGTAGGCTCCAATCTTTTCTGTTCGGATTCACTGTCTTCTCGAGAATGGACTTGACTTCTCGATTTGAAACTTCAACTTGACCACTAGTTTGTGGATGATATGCAGTAGCCACCTTGTGAGTGATGTTGTATTTCTTGAGCAAGGCTTCAAATGATCGGTTGCAGAAGTGTGTCCCTCTGTCGCTAATCATGGCTCTTGGTGTTCCAAATCTCGCAAAAATGTTAGATTTCACAAAATCTACAACAACTTTAGAATCATTAGTTCTCGTAGCTTTTGCTTCCACCCATTTAGAAACATAATCCACAGCAAGTATAATGTAAACCTTACCAAAAGATGAAGGAAAAGGACCCATGAAATCAATACCCCACACATCAAAAATCTCGACAATAAGTATAGGGGTTTGTGGCATTTGATTTTTGGCATTTAAATTACCTGTCCTTTGACAACGGTCACAAGCTTTGCAAAATAGATATGCATCTTTGAACAATGATGGCCAGTAGAATCCACAATCAAGAACTTTCAGGGCTGTTCTTTTTGGTACGAAGTGACCGCCACATGCATAGGAATGACAGAAGGTCAAAATTGAATTAAATTCAAATTCAGAAACACACCTTCTTATCACTTGATCAGAACAATGCTTCCATAAGTATGGATCATCCCATATGTAAGATTTGGCAATGTTTTTGATCTTGTCTCTTTGAGCTCGAGTCAAGTCATGTGGTAGCTTCTTGGTAACTAAGTAATTAACAATATCTGCATACCAAGGGGCTGCTACATGTAGAGACAACAATTGTTCATCCGGAAATCTTTCTTGTAATGGCAGTACATCCTCGTCATGGACAATGCGACTGAGATGGTCTGCAACTAAGTTTTCACTTCCCTTCTTGTCTTTGATTTCCAAGTCAAACTCCTGTAAAAGGAGAATCCACCTGATAAGCCTTGGTTTAGCATCTTTCTTTGTGAGCAAGTACCTCAAAGCTGCATGATCAGAATAAACGGTTACTTTAGTACCAATCAAATAAGAACGAAATTTTTCTAAAGCAAAAATAACCGCCAGGAGCTCTTTCTCAGTGGTAGAATAATAAAGCTGAGCATCATTTAAAGTTCGAGATGCATAGTAAATGGCATGTGGAATTCTGCCAATTCGTTGACCCAAAATGGCACCCACAGCGTAGTCACTTGCATCACACATGATCTCGAATGGATGATCCCAATTCGGAGATTGGATTACTAGAGCCGAAGTCAAGAGGTCCTTTAGTTTCTCGAATGCCTCTTTGCATTTCTCATCAAATTCAAAGGCCACATCATTCTGTAATAATCTGCATAGGGGCAATGCTATCTTCGAGAAATCTTTGATGAATCTACGATAAAAACCTGCATGACCAAGAAACGAACGAATATCCCGCACACTTGTGGGAGGGGTAAGGAACATATAAGATCTATCTTGGATTTATCAACCTCTATACCCTTAGCAGAAATAACATGTCCCAAAACTATACCCTGATCTACCATAAAATGACATTTCTCCCAATTCAGAACAAGGTTAGTTTCTATACATCTTTGAAGTATAAAGGTAAGGTTATCAAGGCATTTATCAAAAGAATCACCAAAAACACTAAAGTCATCCATAAAGACCTCTATGATGTTCTCAACATAATCAGAGAAAATACTTACCCATACACCTTTGGAAAGTGGCAAGGGCATTGCAAAGACCGAATGGCATGCGTTGATAGGCAAATGTACCGAATAGGCATGTGAATGTAGTTTTCTCTTGATCCTCAGGGGCAATGGCAATCTGATTATATCCTGAATAGCCATCAAGAAAACAATAATGAGAATGACCTGCTAATCTCTCCAGCATTTGATAAATGAATGGCAAAGGAAAGTGGTCCTTGCGAGTTGCAGAATTGAGCTTTCGATAATCAATACAAACTCGCCACCCGGTTTGGATACGAGTGGGAACTAGCTCGTTGTTGTCATTTTTAACCACTTGTAACACCAGATTTCTTCGGAACAACTTGGACTGGACTCACCCACTTGCTGTCCGAAATTGGATAAATCACACCCACATCTAACAATTTCAGGATTTCTTTCTTGACATCTTCCATCATGGGAGGATTCAACCTCCGCTGTGCTTCTCTAGTGGGCTTGGATCCCTCTTCTAACAAGATGCGGTGCATGCATACGGTTGGACTAATACCTTTGATGTCAGCGACTGTCCACCCAATGGCCGTTTTGTGATCTCGGAGCACTCGGATGAGTTTCTCTTCTTGTAATGGTGCAAGACACTTTGCTATTATGACTGGCAAAGTATCTTTCTCACCTAGGAATACATGCTTCAAATGATCAGGAAGAGGCTTAAGCTCCAAGGTAGGTGCTTTCATCACGGAAGGTAGAAGTTTCTCATTAGATAAAGGCAATTCAATGTACGAAACATCATACCTATTTGTGGTGATAACTATAGTCTCATCCAAGCTTGCCACAGCTTCTTCCACTTCTTTAGACACTTGTATCAACTTCCTCGATTCTCTGGAATTTTCTGCCCCAATGTGCTCACTAATGGCTACTTCCAATGCATCCTTGCGAGTTAACTCAAAAGTTGTTGTGTCAAAGAATCAATAACATCAACTGGACTTTGCATTTCGGGAGGAATTTTTCTTTGCAATACCTCTGAAACATTTTCGCCAACACTACTTCTCATTTCCTTTTCAACTTCCTCTGTTGGTGAATAAAACTCTTTCAGAAAATTTTGCAATGAACGAGGCACTTGCTTGATAGCATCCAGAAGTGGTATATTCACCTCGATCTTGTGAAAAGTTTCCAGGATTTCCCGTTCTTGTTCCTCCTTCATTGATTTTGCAAATCTGTAGGAAAAGGTGGGGAAGTAACATATGAAGGAATATGAGTTTCAGGATTTACCTTAGAAGATGATGTTTTATTCATGGTGGAAGTGGTGTCATCCCCTGCATCAGTTTGTGATTTCTTTGGTGGAATCTCTAATTGCTTCCCACTTCTCAAAGTTACAGCACTAGCATTCTCTCTTGGATTGATCACCGGCTGAGAAGGTAATTTTCCTGAGCTTTGACTCTCAAATTTGCTCATGCTAGTGGCCAATTGTCCAATTTGATTTTCCAGATTTTGGATACTTGCCCTAGTTTCCTGCTGAAATTGCATTGTGTTAGTGGCAAGTGCTTTAACAATATCCTGGAGAGACATACCTGAATTTTGTGGAGCTGATTGTGGTGCTGGTTGTGGTTGTGCTTGAAATGGTTGCTGCACCCTTGGTTGATTGAAACCTGGTGGTCGATTTGGCATAGCATTTGGGGCAATTGGTTGATGATTCCCATATCTTAAACTAGGGTGATCTCTCCATCCAGCATTGCAAGTATTGGAGAAAGGGTCATACCTTTGCCTTGGTTGTCCTGGAAATCCACCCATGGCATTGGCTTGTTCTGTATCTCCTTCTTGCAAAGTTGGACACATGTCAGTTGGATGGTCCATGGCAGAACATACCCCACATGCATAAGATTGCTGCATATGTACTACAGCCATTTTTTTTACAAGAGAGGTTAGTTCACAAAGTTGTTGTTCAATGTTTGAAGTACTTACCTCATTTACTCTTTTGGTAGTTGTGCTCAAATGAATGCCTGGAATTGTTGGGGATAGGTGTCTATTACGTATAATTTTGTATCAATGGTCATGGTCTTTGCTATATTCATTGGTATTTTTATGTTTTTGTGTGGTTTTGATGTTTGTAGGAGTTTGGAGCAACTTGCACAAAAATAGAGTAAAACCCTTCATTTTCACCTCTGCTAGTCAGTGATCTTCTCGGATTTAATTGTATTGATGTACAATGAACCCGACGACATGTTATATACCGTTGGAAAGCTCTCGAAGTCTATTTTCTGGAGAAATTTACGGTTTATAAATCCATTCAGTGTACCAAAATTTGTAATCAAAACAGTGTGAGATGTATAGAAATATAATTCCACAAGCCACTGTAGCATGTATAATACGGGGCACTGTAGCAAGTAACTGTAGCAGAGTATTTAAACACATTTTAGGGTTTTATTTTCATAACTTGAAGAGGGGAAAACGTGGGAGGAGGCTGCATTTCTGGATTTTTCTCATCCCTTGGAGTTCTTGAAGGAGAAAGAAGATTTTGAAAGAGGAGGAACTACAATTCCAAGAAGATTCATCTACAAAGAAGATTTTCAAAGAATTTGATAAGTTCTTTCTTTCCTTTTCAATTCTGGAATTTCTCTGTATTGTATTTGTTATTCTGATTGAATATGTGTAACTAAATCTGAATTGGTTGAGGGTGATTTCAAGCCCTTGATATGGACTTTGTGAGTTGATTGTGTAAGAAATTGTTATCCAATTCTCTAATTGAAGTTGCTTGTATTTTCCCATATCTAATGGTTATGATTGCTTACTGATTATATTTGGAATGGCCAACTGAATATAAGCTGTTGTTGTCTATTGCTAGATTAGAAATCTTGATCCGTAATTGTCATGAATTCCCAATCATTAGTAGCAAAATTGTGATCAGAGATTGCAATTGGAAAATACAACCTAGGTTAAATAATCCGAACTTGTGTGATTATTGCTTAGATCAACCTATCTTTCTCATCGTAATGCTTCTATTGAATTAAACTTAGAGAGTTGTTCTAGGTTGTTTAATGGATAGAGATTAAATAAAGAGCTTGTTTTATTTAACAACAAAGTAAGGAAAGATTGGGATAACAGAGCTTGTTGTTATCTACGGTTGATAACTTCAATGCTGTAATTGGATTACAATTTTATGTTAATTCACAAATTCATATCTTGTGGCAGAGAATGAACTCTTAACCAAGTGTCTTCCATTGATTTTTCATTCAAATTTACTTTCTGTTTTGTTATTCTTTACTTGCATTCTTATTTCATTTAGTAAAGCATTCAACAAAAACCCCCCCCTGTTTAGTTTATTGTTGCTGGAAATAACAAATTCAATTAGAATCAATCCTCGTGGGAACGATATCTTACTCATCACTTTATTACTTGTGCGACTAGTATACTTGCTAGTTCCGAACGCATCAAGTTTTTGGCGCCGTTGCCGGGGATTGATTTTCTAATCAATTTGTTATTCTGTTTTTACTGATTCTTGATTGTTATTTCCTGATTGTTTGTGTTTAGGCTTTTATGTCCGAGGGAGAAGCGGATCAACGACTTAAGAGAATTAAGGAGTTTCTCCAATCCTCGAATTAAGGCTAAATCGGTCAATTTCAACTCCACCTCCAGAATTTGACCTTGCACGACATACTTCCCTCCCATCTTCTTGCAGTTCAATCAAATCTGAATCGGAAGCAATGGCGATGGAAAACGATCAGACTCTGAAGGAGTTAGCGGCTCCAATTATTGATCAACAACCGCTATGCATAAGCACCAATTTTGAGATAGATTTTGAACTTAAATCTGGACTGATTCATCTCTTGCCTACATTTCATGGTTTTGCAGGAGAGGAACCGAACAAACACCTCAAAGAATTTCATGTGGTATGCTCAAGTATGAAGCCAACCGGCATTTCTGAAGAGCAAAATAAATTGAGAGCTTTCCCATTCTCATTAGCAGATTCGGCAAAAGATTGGCTATACTACCTACCACAAGGTACCATTACCACTTGGAATGAGATGAGTAAACTCTTTTTGGAGAAATACTTTCCAGCCTCGAAAGTTACAAATATTAGAAAAGATATTAGTGGCATTCGACAACACAATGGAGAATCACTTCATGAATATTGGGAGAGATTTAAAAGGTTATGTGCTAGCTGTCCAAACCACCAAATTAGTGATGGACTACTAATTCAATATTTCTATGAGGGTCTCCTACCATGGAAAGGAGTATCATTGATGCTGCTAGTGGTGGAGCACTAGTTAATAAAACACCAAACGTGGCAAGACGTTTGATTAGTGACATGGCAGCGAACTCCCAACAATTCAGCAGTCAATTTGAGCCACAACTACCAAAAAGAGTAAATGAGGTAAGTACTTCAAACATTGAACAACAACTTTGTGAACTTACCTCTCTTGTAAAAAAAATGGCTGTAGGACATATGCAGCAATCTTATGCATGTGGGGTATGTTCTGCCATGGACCATCCAACCGACATGTCTCCAACTTTGCAAGAAGGAGATACAGAACAAGCCAATGCCATGGGTGGATTTCCAGGACAACCAAGGCAAAGGTATGACCCTTTCTCCAATACTTACAATGTTGGATGGAGAGATCACCCTAATTTAAGATATGGGAATCATCAACCAATTGCCCCAAATGCCATACCAATTCGACCACCAGGTTTCAATCAACCAAGGTGCAGCAACCATTTCAAGCACAACCACAACCAGCACCACAACCAGCTCCACAAAATTCAGGTATGTCTCTCCAGGATATTGTTAAAGCACTTGCCACTAACACAATGCAATTTCAGCAGGAAACTAGGGCAAGTATCCAAAACATGGAAAATCAAATGGGACAATTGGCCACTAACATGAGCAAATTTGAGAGTCAAAGCTCAGGAAAATTACCTTCTCAGCCGGTGATCAATCCAAGAGAGAATGCTAGTGCTGTAACTTTGAGAAGTGGGAAACATTTAGATATTCCACCAAAGAACAAATTGATGACGGGGATGATACCACTTCTACCATGAACAAAACATCCACTTCTAAGGTAAATCCTAAAACTTCCATTCATTCATATGTTACCCCTCCACCTTTTCCAGCAGATTTGCAAAATCAAGGAAGGAGGAACAAGAACAAGAAATCCTGGAAACTTTTCGCAAGATCGAGGTAAACATACCACTTCTGGATGCTATCAAGCAAGTGCCTCGTTATGCAAAAATTCTCAAAGAGTTATGCACCAACAAGAGGAAGTTGAAAGGAAATGAAAAGGTAAGTGTGGGGGAAAATGTTTCAGCTGTATTGCAAAGAAAAAGTCCTCCGAAATGCAAAGATCCAGGTACGTTCACCATTCCATGCACCATTGGCAATACCAATTTTGAAAGAGCTATGTTAGATTTAGGAGCATCAATTAATGTCATGCCCTATTCTATTTATGCTTCCTTGAATCTTGGACCCCTTGCGGAAACTGGTATTGTAATTCAAATTGCTGATCGTTCTAATGCATATCCCAAGGGAGTTGTGAAGATGTTCTTGTGCAGGTGAATCAATTGGTATTTCCAGCAGACTATTATGTTCTTGAAATGGAGGATGAGACATCTCCCAATCCAACACCGATTCTTTTGGGGAGACCATTATTGAAAACTGCCCGAACTAAGATTGATGTTCATGATGGCACTCTTACCATGGAATTTGATGGCGAGGTTATTCGTTTCAATATTTTTGAGGCAATGAGGTACCCTAGTGACTTGCATTCTGTTTTTGCAGTTGATGTATTGATTCTTTGGCATAACAACTTTTTGAGTTAACTCGCAAGGATGCATTGGAAGTAGCCATTAGTGAGCACATTGGGGCAGAAAATTCCAGAGAATCGAGGAAGTTGATACGAGTGTCTAAAAAGTGGAGGAAGCTGTGGCAAGATTGGATGAGACTATGGCTATCACCACAAACAGGTATGATGTTTCGTACATTGAATTGCCTTTATCTAATGAGAAACTTCTACCTTCCGTGATGAAAGCACCTGCCTTGGAGCTTAAGCCTCTTCCAGATCTTTTGAAGCATGTATTCCTAGGTGAGAAAGATACTTTGCCAATCATAATAGCAAAGGGTCTTGCACAATTACAAGAAGAGAAACTCATCCGAGTGCTCCGAGATCACAAAACGGCCATTGGGTGGACAGTCGCTGACATCAAAGGTATTAGTCCAGCCGTATGCATGCACCGCATCTTATTAGAAGAAGGATCCAAGCCCACTCGAGAAGCACAGCGGAGGTTGAATCCTCCAATGATGGAAGTTGTCAAGAAAGAAATCCTAAAATTGTTAGATGTGGGTGTGATTAATCCAATTTCGGACAGCAAGTAGGTGAGTCCAGTCCAAGTTGTTTCGAAGAAATCTGGTGTTACGGTGGTTAAGAATGACAATAATGAGCTAATTCCCACTCGTATCCAAATCGGGTGGCGAGTTTGTATTGATTAGCGAAAGCTCAATTCTGCAACTCGCAAGGATCACTTTCCTTTGCCATTCATTGATCAAATGCTGGAGAGATTAGCAGATCATTCTCATTATTGTTTTCTTGATGGCTATTCAGGATATAATCAGATTGTCATTGCCCCTGAGGATCAAGAGAAAACTACATTCACATGCCCATTCGGTACATTTGCCTATCGACGAATGCCATTCGGTCTTTGCAATGCCCCTGCCACTTTCCAAAGGTGTATGGTAAGTATTTTCTCTGATTATGTTGAGAACATTATTGAGGTATTTATGGATGACTTTAGTGTTTTTGGTGATTCTTTTGATAAATGCCTTGACAACCTTACCTTATACTTCAAAGATGTATAGAAACTAACCTTGTTCTGAATTGGGAGAAATGTCATTTTATGGTAGATCAGGGTATAGTTTTGGGACATGTTATTTTTGCTACGGGTATAGAGGTTGATAAATCCAAGATAGATCTTATATGTTCCTTACCACCTCCCACAAGTGTGTGGGATATTCGTTCGTTTCTTGGTCATGTAGGTTTTTATCGTAGATTCATCAAAGATTTCTCGATGATAGCATTGCCCCTATGCAGATTATTACAGAATGATGTGGCCTTTGAATTTGATGAGAAATGCAAAGAGGCATTTGAGAAATTGAAGGAACTCTGACTTCGGCTTCCAGTAATCCAATTCCGAATGGAATCATCATTCGAGATCATGTGCGATGCAAGGACTACGCTGTGGGTGCCGTTTTGGTCAACGAATTGGCAAAATTCCAATGCCATTTACTATGACTCGGACTTTAAATGATGCTCAACTTAATTATTCTACCACTGAGAAAGAGCTGCTAGCGGTTATTTTTGCTTAGAAAAGTTTCGATCTTATTTGATTGGTACTAAAGTAACCGTTTATTCTGATCATGCAGCTTTGAGGTACTTGCTCACAAAGAAAGATGCAAAACCAAGGCTTATCAGGTGGATACTCCTTTAACAGGAATTTGACTTGGAGATCAAAGACAAGAAGGGAAGTGAAAACTTAGTTGCAGACCATCTCAGTCGAATTGTCCATGATAAGAATGCACTGCCATTACAAGAAAGTTTTCCAGATGAACAATTATTGTCTCTAAAAGTAGTAGCCCCTTGGTATGCAGATATTGTTAACTACTTAGTTACCAAAAAGCTACCACATGACTTGACTCGAGCTCAAA
>SNVD02002087.1:0-15884 GCA_013180625.2 Boswellia sacra | reverse complement strand
GAACTACTATAAATTGGATTGGTTACTTTTAAATGAATAATCATATAGTAGGATTTTATAAGACATAAATGTTAATAATGTGATAAACATGTGTTATATAATATATTTAGGTTATACGTGCTTAATGTACTGCACCGTGATAAGCTAATTTGGTGAAATTAATCAGTTTCGTAAGTATAAAAAAATCTCACTTAGAAAGAGGACGTTCAATATCATGACTCATGAGCAGTGCGCAAATTAAGAGAAGCAGAAGCAAGCCCATTCCAGTGGGATAGTGATTCGGCATTGTCGCCAAAACCAGGCCATGGGTTTCTTGGCCCGCTAAATCCATAAGATCGTCTTGTTGCTCTGCCTGTCCACAAAGGCGCTTTACGGTTTCTTTAATTTTGCTAGGTTTCATTTGATCAATCACTCTCCAAGGATTCCTCTGCGGTGCTTTTCTGGATATATATGTTCATGTCAGCTGCGACGAAAGTTTTAATCCCCCAGGATATGGACGGGTCCATAATGGAAGATTGCCAAATTTTTTTATCTTCCATTGTTGATGATTCTACTTTTAGTGGTTGTTCTCATCTAACGATGCATAATTGACATGAAGTTTATGTGGATGATAGAGCGACTTTTTGGATTTTCATTACATTAGTGTTACACAAAGTGAGTGGATATTAACAAGGACGCATATTTAAAAATTTTTATAAGACAGCCTAAGGTTTGGGTCATATGTATAATGATAACAAAGAGTGTAAAATGTATTACCAACTGATATGACCGAGATTTTAGGGTCCATTTTCGACGAAACTTACTAAGATTTGATATAAAATTTGTTTAAATAATGCCCTGCGGAACTAGCCACTCGAATGGCTGCAAGTAGCCAATATTTGTAAAGCCACTCAAACAACTAAACAGTAAAGAATACATACAATGTTTAATTACAAGATTTCTGTTCAGTTAATATTAAAAGGAAGGGATTTAAGCCGAGAGGGCAGCCGTTTTTGACATAGTGTAAAATCTGTAACCAGAAAAAAAATTAAAAAATTATATAAATAAATATATAATAACATAGGTATGGCAGTTGTAATTTGTTCGCATTCTTGGTAGTAAAAGAAATTTCCATTTTGCATTCACAAGTATCATCTTGCTAGTGAACCAATGCAAACTTTTACCTGTTTACATTTCAAAACCTTTGTTTTCATAACCCTTTATTAACATTTCTTAAGCATTAATTTGATGTTTGTTGGGGGTGTCACCCATGTCTATAATTTCCAATATCTTTGTTGGGTAATTAGTGAATCTTGTTGAGGTCTATGAAGTAGTCTTTGTTAAATCCGCCATTGATTGGAATTAGTTAGCTTGTAACTTGCTGCTGATAGTCTGCTATGGCCTATAGGGATCGACGGATTATGCTTCCTATAGATACAGTGGCAACGTTTGAAGTGGCAAACGCGTATGCTAAAGTAAGAACGAATGTACGTTATACAAGTAGTACAGTCAAAGTCAAACTATTTCACTCATTTGTTTTTGGGTTACGATGAAGCTTTTCTCTAAGAATCTTTCAGTGACTGATACTTCTGCAAGACTGTCTACACGTAGCCATGCTCTACCACATTATTAGAAGTTTTGAGGGACAGGATGTGGTGGTTACGGACTGGACAAACCAGGAATGGAGATTTCGTTTCTCCACTCGGGACAGAGGCCATCCAAGACCTGTTTTTACAGGCGATTGGAATAACTTTGTCCAGCTAGAAGATAGTGGTTATAGGGTTGAGGGGTTAAGAGAGACTAATCTCAGGTTATTCGGTGAGGAAGTAGAGTGGGCCATCTTGGACCAAGCTTAGCCATTCTTGATATACATGGTGTTACTTAAGCGTTTCTTCTATATGGTTCACTACCGGCTGGAGGCGCGGTTATCTGTAGCAATGTGTTGTGCGCTATGTTTTCGGCGTCAAATGAAAAAGACCTCTTGTCTTGGCCTTTGTTTCTCTGATCTTTCAAGCAGGTTGTCTGTTATTTATGTTTGTACCTTCAAAGGTACATTTTGTAGGAATATCATGCGGAGAAAAATTTTTATGAGAAAAAACTTACCAGATCACTTTACTGATTTACTAAGTGTATGTAATTTGATCATGAACGGTTATAGAAAATAAAATTTTAATTAACTACAAAAGAGGGTGGCGAAAAGGGGGAAAGAAAAAATGTATAATCAACCATAAAACATGAAAAATAAATAAAATTTTAATACTATATACAGCAAAATAAGAGTTACTAAACACTTTATCTCAACATTGTCGCGCGATGCTTGTCTCACATAATTATTTCTTATATCACAAGGGAACCAATTTAGAATTTATGTGGTACTCCAAATCAATCACTAATGGACATATAAAGATAGATAAATTCAACAAATCATTTTTAAATTTCATAGTTTTAATTTTAATTTATTGTAAAATTAACATGAATTTTTGATTGATTTGGTGTTTCACATCACCCTACTGAGTTAGTACCCTTATGGTTTTTTAGACGCTCGCATGATTTATATATGTCTCTTTTAAACTTGATAGTATTTATATTTTAAGTTTTTCGTAGCAACGTAAGTGATAAAATCCTATTGGAGATGTAACTTTTCTTATTCATTTTTTATTTTTTCCTCCTCCCGTGAATTTTCACCATATAGGCTACCACGTCATATTATAGAGTTTATATTGTATAAATGTCGTAAATCTAGCATTACTCGCTACAAAATGCCTAACATGATTGGCTTAGCCACATGTGTATCAATATGGCTAAACTTGGCCCACCGTAGTCCACTATAGTTCCTTACAGAATATTATCTTATTTCAACAAATTAGAATAAAATATTCAAGGACTAGAGAGATTCAAGATATAGTGTGTCTCATATATATCCGGACCTTCCCACAAGGAAGGATGATACTTTATTTATAATATCGCAAAGAGTGATACTAAATTTATAATATCCGTATAAAATCTATAAAATAAGAGACTCTTCCCTTTCATTCAATCTCTATTTATTCGGGTTCAAACTATTATTAATAAAATAATAATCATTAAAAACTAAAACCAAAAAAGAAAAAAAATTGTTAGAGAGAGCTTTCGGTACCATAGGTGTTGCATATAAAATTTGATAAGTAATGTCAGACTTACAACATTCATACAACATAAACTTTACAATATGACATGACAGCTTATATGACGAAAATGCACTGGAGGAATAAAAAACAAAAATGGATAAGGATAGTTACATCTCTAATAGGATTTTGCACTTAGGTTGTCACGTTATGTTGTACAGTTAATGTTGTATGAATGTTGTAAGTCTAGCATTATTGTTTTGTAACACATGTGTGCTTTGTTTTCGACTTCAAATGAAAAAGACCTCTATTCTTGGCATTTTTTTCTCTAGTCTTTCAAGTAAGCTGTGTGTTTGTTTCGGTTTATATTATGTTAGGCAATTTTGTGGGCATATGTATAATTTATTAGGAAGTCTATAATATCACATAAAAATTTATAGAAGACACTTACCAATCATTTTACTAATATAATGAGTCTATTTCACTAAGTGTTAATACTTTGTGATAAATGGGAGTAAATTAGAACTCTAACTCAAAAAGTGGGTTGAGAAAGGGAAGAAGAGAGAACAAATTATCAGCTTTGAATGTCAAATCCAAATTACTAGACAATGGGATTTTGGGACAGTAGAGTGGATTTGCTACCCCAAATAGGTTGGTGTAATAGACGACTCTCGCAATGATACAAGGTCTAGAAGAAGGGATTTTGTCACATCCCATATCACTAACAAATGAGATTTTGGACTTGGTTGTTTCATTCAATTATGGTAAAAAATAATTAAATAAAGGAATGTTGAACTTGTAAAATATAACATGAAAATTGTAACAAGGTTAACCAAAGTTGTAATTAGAAATATCTTAGTTGCAGCTTGCCACCTTAAAGTAGTAAAATAAAACCTAATCACTAATGGACATATAAAACAAATAAAATCAATAATTCACTTTTAAATACTAAAGCTTTAATTTTTTAAGAATTAATAGGACAACCAATTTTATGTAAAGCTTCCACTCATGTATCGGGGTGAGAAAGGAATCTGGGAGTTTAAAATAGTATCTTGACTTCAAAGTTTGTAAATCTTATCTTATCTTGAGTTCAAAGTTTGTAAATCTTATTATGCATGAAGAGGAGACTATAAGTGATTTTCATACTACACTTTGTGAAATAACTAATGCTTCTTACGTGCTTGGTGATGAATATTCTAAGGCTAAAATTGTGAAAGATCTTTAGATCTTTACTAGATAAATTTCAACCTAAGGTTATAACTATTGACGAAAGCAATAATGTGAAGACCATGAGGGTTGATGAACTACTTGGTTCTCTTCAAATGTATGAGATGGGACTGAAATCGAGAAAGAAGGAAAAGAGCATTGCTTTTTCTACAGCTTCAGAAAAGAAAGAAAGTGAAGATTCCGATGATGAGCAGATTGCATATTTGACAAAGAACTTTGTCAAATATATGAAGAAGAATCTCAAGAAGAAAATTCCTGAGAGAGTCCAAAAAGTAAAGAGCTTTGATGCAAAGAAATTTTTCAAAGAACTAGCCAAGAAGATTCAAGAGAAATCTAATAAGAAAGGCTAAGTACAATGCTTCGAATGTAAGGGATTTGGACATATACAATCCGACTGTCCTAATTACAAGAGAAGGATCGATAAAGGCATGTGTGCAACCTAGAGTGATGACTCAAATCCAAATTCTGATGATGGAGAACATTGTAGTAACTTTGTTTGCATTTGCTGGTAATATGTATCATAAAGGAAAAACAGTTGTGTCTAAAATAACTGAGCAAAACAAATCAAACAATGATGCATCCAATGTAGAGAAGGAATCTGATTATCATGTGAACTTTAACTTACTTATAATGAGCTTTACGAAACATGGAAAAAACAGAACATGCAAGTTAGTAACCTGTTGAAAGAAAGAGAAGTTCTCATATTTGAAAAGGCATATGCCGAAGACTGCATGGGCAAATTGGAGATTGTTGTGAACCAAAAAGATGAAGAGATTGAGAAACTCATATCTAAACTTACAGAAGCGTAGAAGTGTATCAATGAACTTAAAATTGGTTCAGCTCTACTAGATCAAGTTTTTTGTCTTGGAAGAAAAAGCACAAACAAGCATGGCTTAGGATTTGATGAAGGTAATATTGCTTCAACTTCCAACACTATTTTCATTAAAGCCTCAATTAACATTTGAAATTCAAGCTCAAATTACTCAAATCAAGCTCGAAAGGTAAAGAAATTTTTATCTCATCCATGAGTTCCTTTAAGTCAAGCCCAGAAAAGCAATGAAGGAGTTTTTGTTGGATACTCAACCAATAGCAAGACTTATCATGTTTATAACTTGAGGACCGAAACCATTATGGAATTGGCCAATGTGGTGTTTGATGATACTGATGGTTTCTCTATTTATTCACAAGAAAAACAAATTATTAATTTGACAAAGGATGCAGATGATACAGAAGAGTCAAACGCAACTGCTGTAGACAGTAAAACAAAGCCCGTTACAACTGATACAACTAGGACAATTGACTCAGACAAAACTAAACCATCAGATAATACTGATTTGGATAGAAATCAAATAAGAGAAGTTGATGTTAGAAAAGATCCTCCTAGATGGATTCAAAAGGCACATCCCACAACTTCAATCATTGAAAGTCCAGAAAATACAATGAAAACAAGAAGCAAGGTGAGAAACATGGTAAGTCGTACTTGTTTTATCTCTTTAATAGAACCAAAGAATGTAAATGAAGCTTTAAAAGAAGATGAGTGGATAAATGCAATACAAGAAGAATTAAATAAGTTTGAAAGAAATAGAGTATGGGTGTTAGTTCGTAGACCAAAAGATGCAAATGTAATAGGAACTAAATAGAAAACAAAACTGATGAAAATAGGCAAGTCATTAGAAACAAAGCTAGGCTAGTTGCACAAGGGTATACTCAAATTGAATGAATTGATTTTGAGGAAACTTTTGCACTTTTTGCTAGACTTGAATCTGTTAGGTTGCTACTTGCTATTGCATGCTTGTTGGACTTTAAGTTTTTTCAAATGGATGTGAAGATAACCTTCTTAAATGGCTATCTTAATAAAGAGGCTTATGCTAAACAGCCTAAGGGATTTATTGATCATAAACATCCAAATTTTGTGTATAAGCTTCATAAAGCATTATATGGTTTGAAACAAGCCTTTAGAGCTTCGTATGAGAGATTAACTAGCTTCTTGATTCAAAGACGCTACACTGGAGGAACCAATGATAAAACATTATTGATTAAACATGCTTCAAGTTATTTTATTGTTGCTCAAGTGTATGTTGATAATACTATCTTCGGTTCTACTAATAAAGTTAAAGCTAATGAATTTGTTGAGCTAATGCAGAGTGAATTCGAGATGAGTATGGTAAGTGCATTGAATTTCTTTCTTGGTTTACAAGTGAAGCAACTTGAAAGTGGAATTTTTATTTTACAATCAAAGTATGTTAAAAACTTGGTAAAGAAATTTGAGGTAGACAAGGCCAATGCACTTAGAACTCTTATAAGTACTAACATCAACCTAATAAAAGAGAATGTAGGTAATAATGTTGATTCAAGCATTTACAGGAGCATGATTGGAAGTCTATTATACCTAATAGCAAGTAGACTAGATATTAGTTTTAGTATTGGCTTATGTGCTTGTTTTCTATCATGTCCAAAAGAACTACATTTATCAACAGTGAAGAGAATTATCAGGTATGTTCATGGGACATCTGACTTTGGAATATGGTTTACTAAGGACATAAACATAAGTCTTGCAGGTTATAATGATATAGATCGGGTGGGAAACATTGATGATAGGAAAAGCACTCCATGTGGTTGCTTTTACCTAGGCAATAACCTGGTCTCTTGGCACAACAAGAACAAAATAGCATTTCATTATCAATAGCAGAGACTGAATACATAGCTGTTGGAAGCTGCTACACTCAGTTACTTTGGATGAAACAAATGATAAGTGACTATGGTATTAATCAAGATTCTATAACTTTGTTTTGTAATAACACTAGCGCGATTAATATCTCAAAAAATCCAGTCCAACATTCTAAAAAGCACATTGATATAAGGCATCATTTCATTAGAGAGCTTATTGAATCAAGAACAACCTATATTGAACATATCTCTACCAAAATTAACTAACTGACTTGTTTACTAAAGCACTTGATGCATTCAGATTTGAAAACTGAGAAAAACCATATGCATTTGTTAGATATCTGCTTAAAAATCATATTTAGTTATGCTATTTATATATGCAGCATCATTAGTCAATTTTTTAATCTAAGCATGGTTAAGCTATTTTGATTATTTGAATTTGCTAGTAATTTAATTGCAAAAAAAAAAAAAAAGGAGGGCTACTAGTTGTGATGTGTAAAAGCTATCCTTAAAGAGTAGCTTTAATGTATCTGAGAAATATGTTAAGGCAACCCACTTTAATGGAAAAAAGGCTACCTCATTTCATGTGTGAAAGCTATTGGTTTTTACAAAAATAATTCTTGTTGAGATTAATATTTGTGTGTGTAAGAAGCATACTCATGTTGACACTCAGCAGAATTGAATGTTAAGATAATGAAAATTGATTTTGTTATGTGTTTAAACAGCTTTGATACATGCTTGGTTTTAAATGACTTTATGAAGCTCAGATATTTCAATTATGTAAAGTTTAATTGTTTTCAGTTATGTGTAGTATAACTTTCGACCAATGCTTCATGTTTGACTCTGTTTGATTTTCTTGTGTGTTGATGTGTTAAAAAGTGAGCCACATCAGCAAGGTCATTTTGAGGGGGAAGTTGTTTAGTGGCAGGAAGATTTTGGTGATTTAAAAGCTTATGATTTTATAAGATTTAAAATTGCCTTATTTAATGAAGTTTTCAAAAATTATTTTTGGAAATTACAATAGTCAATGTCATAAATATCAGGACATACAAAGATTTTCTCTTTCATGGATTTAATCCTTTTTGGAAAACGAATTTTCTTCAAATCTGAATTCCTGAAATTTGGAATGGATTGGGATTTTGTGCTAGTTGTATCAAACTTGCTTATTAACTATTGATTATATAAATACATCTCTTTTTTATTCGTTTTTGTCTCTTCATTAACCTTAAATCGCAGTAAATCTTCTTTTTCTTTTTCACCACCATGGCCAAATGCAAAGCTACAACTCTATCTTCATCAACTGAACTCGAGACCACTAGTTCTTCTTTATCCTCAAACTCTTCAACTGAAGAGAAATCAAGCTAGAAAGAGCAGAAGGTCTAGCAAGAACAACACGTAAACCCATAAATCAAACCATAGCAGTCACTTTTGATAGAACCAGACCAATCATCCATAGGAGAACCAGACTCGACTTTGACTCCTTCAATTTTGGTTGATCCCGCTATAAGTGAGGAGGACAATGTCATGCTTGGAGAAGTACGAGATCGTGTCAATCCTTAGAGTCACACATTCTTGAAATGAGAGAATGAAACAAGATTTAGAAGGTATACATCAAAGAGACAAATTCATATAGAGAGGCCTATCAAAGTCAGTGACTTTGATGACTGTCAACTGAGAGAGATGCTTGAGTCCAGGCACTAGCTAAGAACGATAACCAATTTTGCTCCTCCAATAAAAACTCTTGTTCAAAAATTCTATGCTAATATTCTACCTTGCATTGATGATCCTAGGAGCTATTGCTACCATAAAGTTTACTATAGAGGCAAGCTGATTAGATTTTCTTCGAATGTTATAAATCAGTTTTATGAAATTCCTATTGATATTCAACATACTATTAGTAATGAGTTGAATATGAGTGAGGTCACATATGAGTTGACTAGGAGTAGAAAGGTTTATTGGGATCCATATGATGACATTGATCAAAAAACATTTGAAACTAAAATATTGTGAGTTGCATAAGATCACTTAATTCAATTGGTTGCCATCCACACACTGAAATAAAGTTAGGGAGGATAGAGCCAAGTTTCTTTACTATGTTGGCACAAATCGCTCGATTAATGTTGGATTGTGGATGTATAATTACACTATTCAAATTGCAACATATCAGTCTCATAAAAAACTGTTGGTTTTGCCTTGTTTGATTCATGCTTTGTTGATACAAAATGAGATTGAACTAGAGGATGGTGAGATTACTGAAGAAATTCTACCAGCCATCAAGAAAGGATTTATGACGAGGATTAAAAATGCTCCTAAGGGAGAAGAAATACCTCGAAGATAACCAAGACAGAGGAGATCCCCTAGACCAGATCAGATAGCATCTATCACTGAATAGCTTACTCTTATCACTACTTCTTTAACTGACCTTGTGCAGGAAAATCAAGTTATCAAGGCCAAGCTGCAAAGTCTAGAAGAGAAGCTCAAGAGTAGATCTAGTGGTGAACAATCAATAAAGAAAAGGAAAAGGAAAACAAGAAGAGGAGTAAGAAGAAAGTCAAATCAGCTGCAGATAAATCTCCACAAAGCAAGACTTCTTCAAAATTAGTGGATGACATTTCAAAACTATCAAAACCTGTATCCCCTCCTGTTACATCTCCACCTCATGTCACAAAACAAGTAGATGAAACTTTGGTGGATATTTCATAAAAGACAGAAACCACTGTAGAGAGAAGCTCGTGAAATCCGTGAAACAGTTGCTGTAGTTGCTACCTCCACTGAAACTATTGCAGTATCCACTTCTGTTGAAATTACTGCACAACCTATGTTTAACCGATTCAAAACCACTGCTAGCCAATCTAAATCCCACCCCTCAAAGCTGCTTACATGCAAGTCTACCAGACTTAATTGAATCAAACTTAACTGAACGCTTCCTTTATTTTGTTTATCTTTGGAACTTTGTCTTTGGCATTTGTAATGAAACCAAGGGTGAGTATAATACTTCCAGGGGGAATATAGTCCCAGGGGGAGTATGGTACTTGGGAGTACAGGGGTGAGTCGTACTTAAGTTTTTCTTTTTTTTTTTTTATATGTTTCTATGCTTAGCATTTTGGTTAACATTTAAACTTGCAGGGAATGGTATGTGGTTAAACTGCTATGATATGCAGTTTATCTTGTGATATTTGCAGTATTACATTGTGATGTTTTGCAAGTTTAATGTTGGATTAAGGGGGAGTAACTGATTTTACATTAAGAATGATTTAATGTTGTTTTATTGTGATTTGAGTCTGTTGCAGACCAGTTTGCATATTGCAAGTTGATGGTGTTCTGTGTCTGATAATTATTACTGTGCGAATATTGGAGAACTCGATTGTGTTATTTCAATTGTAGTGGTTATAACTGAAAGTTGTGTTCTTGTTTTTGTGAACTTTTGACTAAGTGTTTACATTCTGTTTTCAATTGTCTTACACTTAACCATATAGGATTTTATGCATAGAAATATGAGAATGTTTTCATCACAATATGCCAAATGGGGAGATTGTTAGTGTCAATGTAATAAATGGCAAAATTCATGCATGTGATTTTATTTTTGTCAACTTGTGATAAAAACATGTGTGATATTCTTTTTCTTAATGCATTATTAGATATTTATTTTAGGAAAAGATTTGATTATTAGAAAGCTTTTAGATTTGAAATAGTTTTGATACTTATCCTAATTGGCTCAGTATTTTAGTTGATTACAATTTCTTATTTAGATTAGGATATTGTGTTATGCTTTCCTATAGTTTATCTAATCATCCTATTTCAGCTTTGCAAGAATTTGATAATGATTAGAATTGTTGATTACATGAATAATGTAGCTGTTCGTGCAGGCTACATAAATTGAACCATTCAAAGCTTAACATAGAAAAAGGGTGAATGTCCAGAAACATGGAGTGCACTTGAGTGACTTTGTTTTTCGTGATCTTCATTGTAATATCTTTATAATTGAGTGAGTTTAGACTGTGCATGACTCATGCACATTGAGTATGCGCATAAATATGATTTGTGAAGAGTTATAAAGTCATGTAAGCTTAAGTTAGTTGAGTGATTACACGAGTCTATAACAGTTGCGGTTGTTACATGTTACTTAACTAGATGCAGTTAAGTTGTTTGTGTCTAAGAAGTGCAACATCAAAAGAGCGTGTGAAGGACTTTGGCTGTGATCAAGGGTAATCAAGTTACATAGATTAGGTTAGTAAGTGAGTGGGTGTCTACCACTGTAAAGAGTCCTAGGTCGAGTGTAAACACATACAGCATAGTAGATTACAACTCTTGTTACCCATGGATGCAAGCTGATTTATAGTCAAACCACGTAAAATCTTTTGTTCCATTTTACTTTACTATTTTTTAGTTAAATTATTGTTAACTATTCTTACTGCAAAAACTAACCAGTTCATTGTAAGTAAATCCTTTACTTCTTTTTCTTTCCCCCTTTTTCTCATGAAGTCTCATCTTTAATTAACCTTTGATATCAGATGATTAATTTATTTTTTAAAATCAATAGTTTCCTTTATTATGGATATTAATTAAGAGATCTTGATAGAGCACTTTCTAAATTTCTTAGGATGTGTTTGCTAGGAATAGAGCACTTATTTCATGCAGTGCGTGCCTTCACCTTTAGGGGGTGTTTGGTTTGAGGTGGGAAAGGAAAAAAATGAGGGAAAGCAAGATAGGGGGAAAGGTTACCAAATAACAAAACTAATGTTTGATTATTAACCATTTAGTTAATATCAAATAAAAGGGACATTGGCCTAATTACTATTCTATTGCCACCTCATTTTTCCAATGGATTAAAAACCTATAATCATAACAAGATGATCATGTAAAGTATTCATTTTGGATATTTTCAAATCTAAAGTTTAAATGATTCAAAATTGAAGAGTGCCTGTGTAAGGGGATGTTTGATGCTAGTTTTCAGTTATGTCTTAAAAGGCTTAAAGTCAAGCGATTAGTTTTTTTTCGTAAACTTATCGGTTATTAGGAAAAATGAAAAATTTTCACTTAAATCTAAATTACAAATGTCAAAATGCTATGATAATTTTTTGTTTCAAAAATACCCTTTGTTCTTTCTTAATATTATTAAATAGAAATATATAATTTTAAATAATAATAAATATTTATATTTTAAAATTTATTTTTATTCACGAATTAAGAATTCTGGTGGTGGAAGGTTACGAAAAAGTTCTCGTCTTAGGCAACGGCTGTCATGCTTGATACAAGTCCAACAACATAGCCAATACCATTATGATCATCTCCCAATGATCTACAAGTTTATCAGAGTAATTTTTGAAGAAAGAATGACATTTGCCTATAAAAAGCTGAGAAAAATTCAATAACCATATATTTCTAGGCCTTTTTTGGTCAAACATTATTCTTTCTTCAAAAAAAGCTCTAATAGACATTGATCGGCTAGAGCCAATCATGATAGTATTGATGATGTCAACAATGCATCACATCAATGATAGCTGCAATTAGCGGCATTTGGCGGCGACGGATCTAGTAATTTTGTAGTTTTTCAATTTTTTATAATTTTTATTTTCCTAATAAAATTTACAAAATAAAAATATACAATATTTAAATAAATATGATTTAATTTATCATAATGTATTTACTACACACACACACACACACACACTCTATCTCGTGATCGGTAAACTTATAGTTGTTGTTGTTATTATTATTATTATCATTATTATTGATATATTAACTTAATTTTGTAAGTTATTAATGATTATTATTGACATGTGATTTAATTTTGTTGAGTACTAAAATATTAAGATGTATAAAATATATTTTATTTTTTTATTAATTTAGGATAAATATGTTATTTTCAAGTAAATTAATGCACTTAAAACTTATTGAAAAGTGACAAACAAACATATTATAATGTGATATAAAAATAAGTGCTAATAAGTGTTAAGTGTCAATAAGTGCTAAAAATTATCAAGTGAAGTAAATAAATGGCCCCTAAGTTTCTCGACTTTTAGCCTTTTTGTCTTTTAAAACTCATGGCTGAACCAAGATATAATAGGAGAACATCTTGTTTTATTTTATTTTATTTTTTTCTTAACGTGACAATTTGACTATATTATTATGGAAAGCAAAGAGTTATGGCTAGTGAGCAATAGTTACCTCCAGTTGAGCAGGGCCAAGAATTTATATGTTCGTAAAGGGGTTAGTGTTGTATATTATTTGATTAGTTTATTTAGAAATATGTTATTCATCAAAATTATTTTAAATAAAGATGATAGTTAGTATCGTGTTGGGGTTGTAGAGTAAAAATAAAAATCATTTAAATTTTAATAATGAATTTGTTTAAAAAAATGAGTGTGATTTAATTAAATATAAATTTGTAGTGCAAATAGCCTAATCTATATATATTATGCAAACGTAAAAGGATTGGGCTGACAAGTTACCTTCTGATGGAAGCAGAGATCCCAAAAGAACAATGGGCGAGAAACAAATGTGAGCAACCAGCATTTGTGGACGAAAAGAGAATGAGAGCTCTGTATCATATGCAACTCTCTCAACAAAGAGTAGCTTGTGCTTTTAAAATGAAAATCAAGAAAAAGAAGTTTAAAGAGGGACATCTGGTCCTAAAGCAAGCACAATCTCAGGTCTTCGATCCACGAGGAAAGTTTCGACCAAACTAAAAAGGGCCATACCTAATCAAGAAGATGTTGACCAAAGAAGTCGTGAAGTTATCAGATCTGGAAGGGAATGAGTTCTCAAAACCTGTCAGCATCGACAAATTGAAGAAATATTTTGCATAAGAGAGAAAAAGAAAAGAGAGAGAGCAAGTCATTTCATGTATGCGTATCATTATTGCAAGATTTGTCATCATCAATAAAATGTTCATAGATTGGAAACACATATGTTGTGTAACTGATTTTCATTAAGTTCAAAACTACTTCAGAGGAGAATACATCTAACAAAAGACCTAAAGTTTGAAAGCTGGTGATTATAAAAAGTCTAATCCGTATGTCTGCTAGCTTGCCAATCAACCCATGCCTTGTACTGATCATCAATAGTGAAATCAGAATGGCGAAACAGGTTCCTCTGAATAAGGCGATATGGCCAAGTTTCTCATACACGATCAAGGAAATGTGTCGTAAGTTATAATGTAGTACTTCTCTCTACATTGCTAACACAATCAAGATGGGGCAGAAAAGGAACTATGTGTGAGTCCAGCCAATGGAACATAGGTGGTAAAAGTCCTAAGGTTCACATACTGTAATCTCTACCAAGGACAGTACCAATGGACCAATTCGTTTGGAGCAACATGAAGCCACGATGTCCAAGAATTTTGTTTCTAGAGCCTTCTTCGAGAATTATGTTGAGGTCTATAATATAGTGGGTCAACTCCAGGCCAAGCCAAAATGGCCAACTTCTCTTGCAACTAGATTTGAGAAAGGAAAAGCAAAGAGTCCACAAAAAAAGAAAAAACGGATAGGACCTACCTAAAGAAGAAGAAGACTACTAGAAAACCTCATGTTGTCTCCAAATTTCACATGATCTAACCCAATCAGAGTCTCAGCAAGAATAACGGGCGTGAACATCTTTTTAAGCCCCATTTGTGAAATTAGAGTCACAAACAATTGGTCTCCAAAGCCATCCTCATAAACAAGGAAATATTGAGCTAATAGAAAAAAAATTGCGAAGCCAGGAAATAGAACCCCTTTCCACCAACCCGATCAAAGGCATCAAGGAATGTAGCATGACTATATATTCTACAATATGAATATCCATCACATCATGAGGGATGTGAAAGAAATTAGCCAAATCATATGGTGTAGGCCTACTCAAAGGAGGTAGTATGAGCTCTTCAATGCTAGATACAAAGATACATGTAATGGCACTGAACTCGATATACAATGCACAGGTATCTTGTCCGTTAAATCTAAACACATGATCAGTTGAATCCAAAAATTGACCGCAGCATTAAGAAAATGGATATCAAGTCTGAACTATTTAAGGTATCTCAACATGAAGAGACCACTAGTATCCAGTAAATGCCACTTTGCATTGACCAACTTCAATTAGGCTTGGAAGACCTATAAACTTGCTTCACTCATGATATGATGATAAGAAATGAAGAATAAGGTGGTTTATGCTTTAGAGGAGGAGGGAAAACCTCAACTTGTCAAAATTCGATGTGGGATCCCATACAGGTGAGTGCCTATACGAGTAGGTGCATGCATATACGCCAAATAGGTGCCATGCCGATAGTCTATGTAGGCACTTTAATTTTGAGGCTCCACGATGAAGCAAAGATGAATATTAAGTAATGAAAAATGATCGAAGTGTCCTTGGAAGCAAAAACGAGAGAGTTAAGAAGAAACCGACGAAAAGCTTTGGAAACTGGCACATGAATTTCAAAAATCATAGAAATTAATCTAGAAGGAATCTGGTAATAAGTCATATATTGTTACAAAGCTATGAATATCTAGTTTTCAAAAGATTTTATGGATCATAAAACCAATTTGAACTCAAAGAGTTATGAGCGATTAAACAATTGAAGCTTAAAAGGGACTGTATTGCAAAAAATACAAAGTTAAGGGATTTCTAGCCTTCACTGGCCAATGGCTGACTGTCCTACCACCGCAGGTGGTCCTCCTATTGCCGATCCACTGTCCATCCACCGACTGGCGGTCCTCACATAGCCGGATGAAATTTCCCCCCTTAATTTTGGAAATTTTCAATTAATTCCTTCCATTTTTTATTTCTTAGTTCCTTTTTCAACTTCCACTTTCAACTCTATAAAACCCCTCCTCATCACTGTTACTCTTATCAAAAATCTTCTCTTCTCTCTCTTGAAGATACACTTGAGAATTCAATGAGTCTTTTCTAGTTTAATTTTTTTCAGGCATT